>OY804605.1:34164285-34396156 GCA_963680895.1 Fragum sueziense
GGTAGCTTGGCCCCCGCCCCTATTCAAAGCCAAAAAAGGCGAAAAATTAATTTGACCAAAACACATTAAACTTTGGTTTTTAGTGTGGTCGCTTTTTGTCCGTCGGCGTCCGTCTGTCTGTCCGTCCGTCCGTCCGTCTGTCCGTCCGTCCGTCTGTTCACATTTTGTTGTTACCACTCTAGCACCCACAAATATTGACCAATCTTAACCAAACTTGGTCAAAACATGTATGACCATAAGATCTCGGATGAGTTCGATTTTGAGTCAGATTGGACTAGGAAGTCCAGAGTTATGTGCCCTTGAATGTCAAAAATCGCTAGTTTTGACTTTGTTACCACTCTAGCATCTACAAATATTGACTAATCTTAACCAAACTTGGTCAAATCATGTATGACCATAAGTTCTTGGATGAGTTCAATTTTGGGTCAGATCGTATCAGGAAGAGCGGAGTTATGCGCCCTTGAATATCAAAAATCACTAGTTCTGACTTTGTTACCACTCTAGCATCTATAAATATTGACCAATCAAAACGAAACTTGGCTAGAATTTTGGTAACCATACAATAATGAATGAGTTCGATTTTCAGTGTCATCGAAGTAGGAAGTCTGGAGTTATGTGCCCTTGAATTTGACAAATTTGCCATTTTGACTCTGTTTACACTTTAGCATCTACATTTATTGACCAATCAAGACAAAACTTGGCAACAATGTTGGTAACCATAAGATGCTGAATGAGTTTAAATTTTCAGCTTGATATATCGGACGAGAAAAAACAGAGTTATTGGCCCTTGAATTTCACAAAATTGCTGTTTTCGACTTTATTTTCACTCTAAAAAACACAAATATTGACCAGACAAGACTCAACTTTGTCACAATGTTGGTGACCATGAGATCTTATATGATTTCATTTTTCATATTGATCGGACTAGAAAAACCAGAGTTGTGTGCCCTTGATGGTGACAAAATTGCCGATTTCGTTTTTAATTTCACTATAACAGCAATAAATATTGACCAATCAAAAAACAACTTGGACATAACGTTGATGAGAATATCTTTATCAGAACAGAGTTATGTACCCTGGATTATGACAAAATTGATGTTTTTTTTATCGACTTGGTTTTCACTTTAACAGCCACAAATATTGATCATAAAAGATTAAGATTGCTGTTTTTTCAGCTGGATCATAATCTCGCATCTTAAGTTTCGTGTTCTTGTCTCAGAGATACCTAGGTCATGTAAAAGATGGGTCTTGTTCTGCATGGAGAAAGTTTCAAACTTCTATCAGGTGAGCGATCCAGGGCCATCTTGGCCCTCTTGTTCTTTTCATTTAACAGTAGGCGTAACATTTACAGACATTGTTTTGTATTTTGGGGGACTCTGGAAAAAGATTTCAGGTGGGGGCCAAGCTACCCAGGCCTGGGTAGCTTGGCCCCCGCCCCTATTCAAAGCCAAAAAAGGTGAAAAATTAATTTGACCAAAACACATTCAACTTTGATTTTTCTTTTCATTTAACAGTAGGCGTAACATTTACAGACATTGTTTTGTATTTTGGGGGACTCTGGAAAAAGATTTCAGGTGGGGGCCAAGCTACCCAGGGTGGGGGCCAAGCTACCCGCGGGTAGCTTAGCCCCCGGGGGCCAAGCTGCCCTGTTACACCGGGATTGCAGAAACTCTCAACTTTGTGTTTAACAAGTTCTCACCTGAAGATCAAGACAAATTAGCACAGGTAAGTATTTACTATTATTTTACCTTGCTGAAGGTGAAGGATTATCAGCATTTTCTTGTTTTGGCTCAATATATTCTCAAGTCTTTATACCAGTAATTAGGGATATCAAAAGCAGATTTTGTTTAGGGAAGAGTTAACAAAACTGTCCATGATTGATACTTTTTTTTTTGATAGGTATAGGGTAAGCAGAAACCCGAAACTTTATGTCCTGTCACATCTCTTGTTTGCATTTCCCAAAAAAATAGAAGTCTACTGCCTTATATTTCAGTATGTATTTGTGACTGGCAGTAATGGCAACTTTCCCTGATTTAAACAAAGGTTAGAGAGAGAACTGGTCCAGATGAGACCCTTCCAGTCTACATTTAGTGTTCATGTTTACCAGTACTCATAACCTGAGTCTGTTACCTCCTATTTCAGTATGTATTTGTGACTGGCAGCAATGGTAACTTTCCCTGGTTTAAACAACGGTTAGAGAGAGAACTGCTCCAGATGAGACCCTTCCAGTCTACATTTAGTGTTCATGTTTACCAGTTCATGTTTACCAGTACTCATAACCTGAGTCTACTACCTTGTATTTCAGTATGTATTTGTTACTGGCAGCAATGGTAACTTTCCCTGGTTTAAACAAAGGTTAGAGAGAGAACTGCTCCAGATGAGACCTTTCCAGTCTACATTTAGTGTCCATGTTGCAGGTATGTTAACCCATTACTAGATGGCAGAATTTTAGACTGACCCAAACTCAAAGAAGTTGCAGACGACAATTTGAAGTAAATGGTGTTATCTAAGCCGTGTGCGATTTAGGCCAGAAGAGCTCTTCCAGAAGAGAGTGGTTCCCGCCTCCGATACACTACGTTGTAGAAAAAATACGACGTAATGTATCAGAGACAGGAACCAGACAAGCTCTTCTTCTTCCAGAAGACAACTTCTGGCCTAAATCGCACGCGGCTCTATTTTTGGTTTTTTTTAGTAGAAAACATTGTGGGATATGAAGAAATTGCTTGTGCCCAGGAATTTCTTCATTTTCTACAATGTTTTTCAAATCCTTTATATCATGGGGCATCAAAAAGTGTCAATATGTGGGAATTTGTCAATAGCGGTCTAGACAGAAACTTTAACCATAGCTACATCTTTTGTACTATTAGAGATAGAGCCTTGATATTTCATACATGGCTATCTATTGCGAAGACTTTTCGTTTGGGACCATGAGGTTTGACCTTGTGACCTTGACCATGTTTTTTGACCTACTTTACAAAAATTTAACCTGGTCCATACTGTATGCAGGCTGCCGCTATGGTGCAGTTGGTAGGGCATCTGCCTCTTATTCGAGAGGTCCCGGGTTCGATACCCGGCCGCGGCAAATACCCTTTCTGACAAAATTGTCACCCATCAATGGTTTGATTTCGTGAACCTATGTGGGGGAGCAGCTGGAGGCTCAGTTAGGGTGTTGTGGTAGTACTGGTATGAGAAACAACAGGAATCCATTGTTAGGTTCTCCAGCCGCCGTGATATGACCGTAGCAGTTGAAAACTGCGTAAAACCCCAATTAACCAAACCAAACCAACTATACTTTCTGCATTCAATCAATCAATATTCTATCTCATTTTATTTGCCCTTTTTCTGAATCCATTACAACACTGCACAATTTTAAGACGTGGTCCAAATTCAAAGATGATGCAGAAGACAAATTTGTGTGAAAGAAATGTTGAATGTTCTGTCTTTCTTTTCTTAGTAGAAAACATTGAGTGAACTGAAGAAATTGCTTGTCACAAGCTATTTCTTAATTTTTCCACATTGTTTTGCTACACTTTTATCTTGAAGGGCATCAAAAGGTGTGTCTCTGTGTTAAAGGGTTATAAGATTTTGAATTGGAACAGACCAAGTTTTTGCTGTGTAGGAAAGGGTTAATCTTTATTTCTACAGGTAATCATTAATCAAACCCTATGTTGTCGGTACTCATTGGACTAGTCTCATCGAGACGATTCAAATGAGCACCCACAACATAGGTTTGGAATTGAAATAAGAAAGTTAAAATGTGTTCACCCCCCTCTTGTCTGTAACTCTGATCGCTTAATAATATTGAAGTAAGATTACTGACATTAAAACGATTATTGGCTTTAAGATGGATGTACAGTCGACACTCGTTGTGTCGAAGTCGGAGGGGCCGTCAAAATACCTTGACATATCCCGAGTTCGACTCATCCGATTTTGTTCGGCTTCAATAAAGTTAATATGTGACGGTTTTTGAAACTAATCAAGTACGATTATTATTGAAAAATAGTAGGAAAAGGAAAGAAATTGCTCGTTTTGAGCAATTTCTATCCTTTTCCTACTATATTTCAATAACTATATTCAGTTCAAAATTATTTTGCTTGAAAAAAATATGTCCATTGATGAGGACGGGACCAGATTTGAACTTCGACTTAAGCGAAAATTTGACTTATCCGATGTCGACATAACGAGTGTTGACTGTATTTTAATATAATTCATTGTCTAATCTATCCTTTATTTTAATTCTACAGATAATCCAACCCTGGATGCATGGTATGGGGCCAAGAAGTGGGTGTCGTCCCCTGTAGTTCAAGACTATTGGGTCACAAGGGCAGACTATGAGGAAAAAGGGGCGGAGTATCTGAAAGAGTTTACGGCGTCAAATAGATATAGACCAACTCCTGTATTAATACAATAAAGTTGGGTGTTTTCTACAAAACTATGGGCAGTGGCCAATGGCCATGGCACAGTTGGCAGTGCCACAGACTTTTAACCCATTTCCACACATAGACGCTTTTTGATTACCCACAAAATAAATGCTGTGGAAAATGAAGAAATTGCTTGTAACAAGCAATTATGGACCCGCTGCTTTTTGTGAACCATTGTTTGAAAAGAAAATGAATGAAATTATGACCAAAGTGAAACAGTTGTCATTGTTTTTTTTCTTGTTTTTTATTATTCTCTGGTTTGTTAATTAAAGCTTTGTTGATAGTTTCAAAAAACGAAAAATAATAGGGTGGTCCAATATTAAAGCTGATGCAGATAACAAAGCAACTGTTGCTAACAATAAGATTTGTGTACAATATAGCTCAGAAAATAGTGAGGCAAAAGCAGAAAATACTGGTTTCGAGTATTTTCTTCTTTTGTCTCAATGTTTCCATAAGCCTTTTCTGAAAGGGATGTTAAAACCATAGGGGTCCGTAGTTTGAGCCTTGGCACTATCCTAGACTATTCTATATCTATAGAATAGTCTAGGATAGTGCCAAGGCTCAAACTACGGACCCCTATGGTTAAAACCAGGTCTTATGTGGGAAAGGGTTAATTTAATCCTTTCCCAAACAAGTCCTGGTTTTGACATCCCTTAGAGAATAGGCTTGGGAAAACATTGAAACAAAAGAAGAAACTGCTGATAACCAGCAGTTTCTCCTTTTGTCTCAATATTTGCTATGCCATATTTTACACAAATTCTATCTTTAATAACAACCATTTTGTCATTTGTTGCAGTTTTGAAGTGGATCACCCTAAAATGTCGTTTGGGAAAGGGTTAAAATTAAAAAGAAATTACCCAGAAATATGGAGAGAAAAGCTGGTTATTGAGCAGATTTCAATGGCAATTAATTTTGTGAAAAAAAAAATAGACTGGGTTTTCCATTATGTTTTGATAAACTGTCGGTGTTGTTATAAAATCTAGTAACTACAGCTTGATTCAAGCCGTAGTTACAGGATTTTATATCAACACAAACAAATTACTATTTGTTTGTCCAAAATTATGTCACATTACCCTGGATACAATCGTTCCCTATTTGAGCCATCTAAAATTTCGTTGTTTCGGGACACGTCAAGACTCCCCATTGTCACGAAAAGGATGAACCCATTCGCTTATTATGACGCTTTTTGACAACCATTAAGAAAAAGGCTTTGGTCAACATTGTGGAAAATGAAGAAAATGCTTGTGATAAGCAATTTCTTCTTTCCCACATTGTTTTCTACCCAAAAAGTCATACAATTTGAAAATTTCATCACATTGAAAATGTTGTCTACAATTATTTTCAATTTCGACATGCTTAAAATTTTGCCGTCTGGTAATGGGTTAAGATAACCAGTCCTTTGCGGTTGTTTTTGTCAAGTGTGTGCAAATTACCTAAAAGGAAAACATTGTCATAAAATTCAGACAATAAACCGGAATTTGGATATGCATGTATCAGCAATAAATTATAATTATGCCAATAAAAGTTGTCTGTTGAACTGAAGTGCTGAAAAGATTATCAGCCATGTTGTTTATCAGCAGTTTCTTCTTTTGTCTCAATGTTTTCAAAGACTTTATTAGAAACACAAAAATCAACATTAATATATAGAGAGAATAGAATAAAATGATAGTTATCAGCACTTTATGCTCCCAGAAAAAAATTATGGGAGCATTATAGTCACCATGCTGTCTGACCTTCCGTCTGTCCACAGCCAGATATCAGCAACCCTTGGACCAAATTCAATGAAACTTCACATGTGAACTCCCTGGAATATTTCCTAGAGACTGTATTCTCAGTTTCTCAATTTGAGACTGCATAACGGAAAAAGGGGCCTTAACCCTCTCCCAAAAAAAGACCTGGTTTTGACATCCTTAATAGAATAGCCTTTGGAAAAACATTGAGGAAAAAGAAGAAAATGCTGATAATCAGCATTTTCTGCTTTTGTCTCAATGTTTTCTGAGGCATATAATACACAAATTTGTACCTTTCTTAACAATTATTATGTCGTCTGCAGCATATTTCAATTTGGTCAACCCCAAAATTTTTGCCATTTGGGAAAGGGTTAACATAAAAATTGGTGACTTTTTGGAACATAACCTGTCTGTGATGACTCTTGTTTCCATGGCGACGAATGTAGGACGTTTTGGCCACGGACGTTTTGGCCAGGACATTTTGGCCAGGACGTTTTGGCCACGGACGTTTTGGCCACAATATTTTACAAGGTAGGACCTTTTGGCCAAATATAAATTAAATTGAAATATTAATAATTGAGACCATTCATTCTTATTTTTTTTCTTAATATATCATTTTTATTATCAAAATGACTAAAAGTACAACTATGACAACTAAAAAATAAATTTAATTGGTTCAATTCCTTTTTTCCTTATACATTTTTTTTTTGGCCAAAAGGTCCTACCTTGTAAAATATTGTGGCCAAAATGTCCGTGGCCAAAATGTCCGTGGCCAAAACGTCCTGGCCAAAACGTCCGTGGCCAAAACGTCCGTCCACCCATGGCGACAATGTCTTCAAAAACTGTGCAATAACTGAAGAGATTGCAATATGCAGACGACAATTTAAATTGAAAGAAATTAAACATTTCATGGTCTCTCTAACTTGAAAATAAAGTCTAAGATAAGCAAAGTTCTTCATTTCCACAATGTTTTACAAAGGCTTTATCTTGTGGGATGTCAAAAGATGTCATCATAAAGGAATATAATTTTAACCCATTACCACACAATGACAATTTTTGACGCCCCTCACAGAAAAATGCTTGGGAAAACATTGTCGAAAATGAAAAATTGCTTGTGACAAGCAATTTTTGCATTTCCCACAATGTTTTCTAACCCAAAATGGAGAGGTTCTTAAAATTTGATCAACTTGAAATTTTCATCTGCAACACCTTTCAATTTTGAACAGTTCAAATTTTTGATGTGGTAATGGGTTAACAGCAAAAGTGGTCTTTAGTATAGATCTATAAACGATTGAAAACGATGCTTTCAAAAAACATATCCACCAGGATACGGTAAAACCTACCATTTTCGGGCTAGGATTAACATCTTCCCAAATAAAACCTGGTTTTGACATCCCTTAATGAATAGGCTTGGAAAAATACATTGATGTAAAAGAAGAAAATGCTGATGGTCAGCATTTTCTCCTTTTGCCTCAATATTCACTAAGCTATATTGTACACAATTTAATCTTTGCAACATCAATTTTGTTGTATGCAGCAGCTTTTGAATTGTAACAGCCTAACACTTTGCTGTTTGGGAAACAGTTAATTTAATAAAAGAATATGGCATTTCAGTCATTGCAACATGTTTTATCAAGTGTATGCAAAAAAGACAAAAAAAAAGGTATTGTGGTAAAATTTAGACAATAAACTGGCAATGTGGTTATCTTAGATATGATTTTACCAATAGAAGTGGTCTGTGAAATTCAAGTGCTATAAAAAACGGTTACATCCCAGTTGGTCTAATCCCATTTCGTCTAATATGTAAAAATATTGGATTAGACGAAAAATTCCCATTTCGTCTAATACTTTTTCAGAACTTGTTTTTGTCCTAAAAATCTTAAATAAAAAGACATCATTAAACAATATAGATCTATAGGCCTAATACATGCATAAATAAATAATATAATATATATTAGACAAACTGAGAAAATATCTTAGAAGAAAAGCCAATTTCTTGAAATAAGGGTTTTAGACGAAATGGGAAATTTGAATTTTAGACCAAATGGGATTAGACCAACTGGGATGTTCCCTAAAAAATAATTATGTTTTTGGAAGACATCAAAAGTTGGGACAGTAGACGAATTGGGACTCAAGGCACTAAAATAACAGTAGACGAAATGGGAGTAGACCAATTGGGATGTTACCAAAACCAGGACTTGTTAATGAAATGATTAATTTGGTAAGGGGCAAAGATGGCCAGTCCCCCGCATGTTTTTGTCAAGTGTATGCAAATTAGAAAAGGAAAGCATTGTCATAAAAATGATACAATAAACTGGAATTATGACTTATCAGCAGTGTTATTGTACCAATAAAAATGGTCTGTTGAATTCAAGTGCTACAAAAAAGGGAAAATGTAGACTTTTTAGCATCTGGCATTTCCCATTATCTCAATATTTTCTGTGCCAACTCTTCTGGTTTTAACCATTTCCCAAACAAGACCTAGTTTTGACGTCCCTTGTAGAAAAGGCTTGGGAAAACATTGAGACAAAGGGAAAAAATGCTGATAATCAGCATTTTCTTCTTTTGTATCAATATTTTCTGTGCTATATGGTACACAAATTCTATCTTTATTATTAGAATTCAATTTGTCGTCTGCAGCAGTTTTAGAATTGGACCATCCTTAAACTTTGCTGTTTGGGAAAGGGTAAATAATAAAAACTATTTTGTCTGCATCATTTCCCAATACAAGCCAAATTTTGTTGTTTGGGAAACACCTAATGCTTGTAAGTAACTTAACCCATTCCTAAGCAAGACCTGGTTTTGATGTCCCTAATAGAATGTGCTTTGATAACCAGCATTTTCTCCTTTTGCCTCAATATTTTCTAGGCTATTTCATACAAAATCCTGCAGTAGCTTTTGAATTGAACCACCCTAAAATTTTGTCGTTTGGGAAAGGGTTGAAAATCAATCATGAAATTAGTATTTGTATATAATTTATGTAAATGATTTAAATTTTTGTAAATATGGAGGCTTACAACACCAAAATACTTTTAACCCATTACCAGACAGTAAAATTTTGGACTGCTCCAACTTGAAATGTGTTGCAGACAATTTTAAGAAATCTTTGCATTTTGGGTTAGAAAACATTGTGGATAATGAAGAAATTGTCTTGTTTACTTCAATGAATAAACTTGAAATGTTGTCCAAAGCCTTTATCTATAGGGGCGTCAAAAAAATAAAACGCCTTGAATATCTTAAAAATGCTTTCATCATTTAAATTAAAAGTATTTCTACTGATATAAGGTAATAAGTGAGTTTGCTAATTGAATAATTCCTTAATAAGTACTTGGTATCATTAGAAAAATGCTTCCAACATTTTAGTTAAAGGCACATGTTAATTGAAGTACCTGTACTAATTGAATGTAATAAGTGTGTTGGCTTATTGGATTAATTGTAAAGTACATGTGCCTATAATCTGTTAATTAATTAATGCCCATTATAATTAATTGACAATCTACTTTAATTGGTTAATGATTGAATACACAAACTGTTTATAGATTAAACAAGATCAAAAGAAATAGATAAATTGTAAAGTATGTGTGCCTTTAATCTATTTATCAATTAGTATTCTTCATTACAAATCCCCAATCTCCTTTAATTGATTACTAATTGGATACACAAACTGTCAATCATTCTAATCATTTGCATAAGATCAAAGGAGGGAAATTATATCAAAGGAATAAGCCAATTGTGTCCATTTTTCAATGACTTAGATGAAAAAAAAAAATCATTTTGGGGAAAAAAGAAATGTTCACACTGATTTCTAGCATTATCGTACCCAAATATCTGATATTCAGAAACATTATGAAACCAAACAATATAGCCTTTGAGCCTAAAACCAACATTTTTCTTCTATTCAGCTTTCAAAAATAACCTTTATACATTAATATAATAGATCTATAAATTTTACAAATATTTTTAATTTTGGTAAGTCAAATATGTTGAAATTTGAAAATGTTCGAGAATTAGGAAGCCAGTGACAGCTGCAGAATCACAATGTATGATGATATACCAATGTGACATATTGGCTACCTGTAGTTGCTTTAACACCTTCACAAAATGTCAATATACACTTAAATGTCTGTCTTGGTAAAAGTATGCCCCTTTTCCAAACAATCCTTGTTTCTATACCATTGTGACATATTGGCTACCTGTAGTTGCTTTAACACCTTGACAAAATGTCAACATTATGTTACAGTAGCATCTTGTTATATCATTTGTCTAGCAAAGCATTTAAGTCAGTGAAATATGGTAGAATGACATGATACATTTCCAAATGTCAGACTGTATATTAACGTTGCATATTGTCATTCAATATACAGATCAAAGCATTATGAATATTCACTGGCAGCATCAATATATCACACATGATTTCGTAAAGGATTAAAGTCTGTAAAATGTGACATGTTACTTTTCCAATACACATAACACCCTGTCAAATGTCAGACTATATATTTACATTGCAAATTGTCATTCTGTATACCGTAGCATTATCAATATTCACTGAATGACTGATTCTGTACATGTAAATTACAGTAGCATCAATATATCACACATAGTTTGGTAAAGGGTTGATATCTGTGAACTATATCATGTTACATTTCCAATACACATAACACCTTGTCAAATGTCACTATAACGTATATTGTCATTCAGTATACAGTAGCATAATCAGGTACACTGGCTTAGCACTGCATATATCGCAGCATCAATATATCACACATCATTTGGTCCAGGGCTGAAACCTGTGAAATATGACAGAATGGCAGTTTCCAAAACACATATAGCACCTTGTAAAAAATGTCAGACTACAGTACCATCAATATACATGATTTGTCTAGTATAGGTATAGATTCTGTGAAATACGGTAGAATGATATTTAGCACCCCCAGCAAACATTCAGATTGGCCCGATATCGGCTCTGTAACACCAAACGCTATCTGCCCAATATTCATGATCGGCCAGGTATTCACAGAAATGTCAGCTCTGTAACATCAAAACGCTCTCGGCCTGATATTCATTATCGGCCCAATATGCCTGACATTGGCTCGTTATAGGAGAAACAGTAGAAAATTCAGATTTCAAGATGATATCGACCCGATAACAGCAAAACGAGCGGATATTCCAGCTTACGCAGCTTACATCGGCTTGATATCGTATGTTTGCTAGGCCTTGTTAAAATCAAACCTTGATTCTTTTTGACGCCCTCCAGGAAATTATGGCAAGCAATTTCCCACTATGTTTTCTACCCAAAAAAGTGCAATTATATTCTCTTGAAATTGTCGTCTGCATCATCTTTGAATTTGGAACAGTCCAAAATTTTGCTATCTGGTAATGGATTAAGCCTTTACCAAATAAGACCTGGTTTTGACCTCCTAAATGGGAAAACATTGACACAAAAGAAGAAACTGCTGTAAACCAGCAGTTTCTCCTTTTGCCTCAATATATTCTTGACTATATTATTCAAAATTCGGATGATCCCTTTTGTCCAATGCAGCAGCTTTTGAATTTGACCACCCTAAAATTTTGCTGTTTGGGAAAGGGTTGATGTCCTTGAATTCATGAACAACACCTTCAAACCTCTCCCAAACAGGCCAGAATCTAGTGTTGTCCAATTGACCAAACGCCGACTGTCAATCGAAAACATCGATTAGCCAATGGGCGGTCAGAAAAATGTCATGCCCCAATTATTCTTTGTTGCACGTGTTATTGTATCGATTTATCGAGTGACAATCAAAACAATCAACAAGCCAATTGCAAAGAATTTTTGTGCTAACAATAGACTAGGTTACCGTATGTTTTGATAAACCGTCGGTGTTGTTATAAAATCTCGTAACTACGGCTTAAATTAAGCCGTAGTTACGAAATTTTATAACAACACCTACGAAATACTATTTTGTTTGTCCGAATTTACTTCACGATTAACTGGACAAAATCGTTCCCTATAAACGAACACGTGTCCATTGTTTGTATTAAATTCTATGTTGGGCGGAGCGATCTGTCGATTGGCGTTTGGTCAATTTGAAAGCTGATGCTAACAACAAAATTGACATTGACAATTTGAAATACATGTATAGTAGGAATTGAAACAAAAGGCAAAGTGTTGGCCAATAGCACTTTCTCGTTTTCCCTCAATGTTTTCTCTCTTGAAGACATCATAACCAGACATTGTTCAGATTCAAAGATGCTGCAGAAGACAACTTCATGTGAATGAAATTTTTCAATATTTGGTCTTTTTGGTTTGAAAGCATTGTGGGAAATGAAGAAATTGCTTGTTATTTTGTGGGGGCATCAAAAGGTGTCATTATGTGGTAAGGGATTAACCTTTCCGAAATTGCAAATTCTTAGGATGGTTTCAGACAACAAAATAATAAGCTAAAATGGTAAATGATAATGCTGCTGCAAGATACTAACCAATGAGAGAAAATGCTGGAAACATCACTAGTCTAAATGTATTCCAAACATTTTTCATAAAGGAAAATCAAGACTTGTTTGAGAAATTGTGTTTACAATTTTATATAGCACTATTTCATTATCTGTGGATCAATTTGTTTTCAAGAGCTTCTGACAAGAATTCCTTCAACTGAAATTGGAGAAAGCCAAAGGAAAAGTAAGTAAGATATTTTTGATTTTATTGGAAAAAAGATATATTTATTATTATATAGGTAGTTTTCATTTCATCTCTGGAACCACAGAAAATAAGGTGGTCAAACGTGAATATGATACATGTATTGCTTACAGCAAAATTGATGCTCATAAAGGGGACATCCCAGTTGGTCTAATCCCATTTGGTCTAAAATTCAAATTTCCCATTTCGTCTAAAACCCTTATTTAAAAAAAAAATGCTTTTCTTTTAAAATATTTTCTCAGTTTATCTAATATATATTCATTTATGTGTGCATTAGGCTTACAGATCTATATTGTTTAATAATGTCTTTTTATTTGAGATTTTGAGAACATGAAACAAGGTCTGAAAAAGTATTAGACGAAATGGGAATTTTTCGTCTAATCCAATATTTTTATATTAGACGAAATGGGATTAGACCAACTGGCATGTAACCCTGATAAAGGTAGGATTTGTACATTATAATAGAGGATAGAAAATATTGAGACAAAAAGAAGAAAATGCTGGTTTTCAGCATTTTCTTCTTTTGTCTCAATATTTTCAGAGCAAAAAATACATTTTTTTGTTAATTATTTGAAATGATCTAAAATGGTCACTTATTTGAGAAAAAAAAAATAAAAAAAAATCATTTCACCTTAATTTACATAAAGGGGTGGAGCTTAATGTCACAGACCAATAATGTCCTGTCATCTGATTGGATTAACACTGGAGACAATAGAACACCTTTACCTCATTTGCATAATCCATACCATATATGGTATAATCCAATAAAAATGAAGATTTACAAATTTTCACATTTTTAATTACTTGTTTGTTCAAAGTTTGCTCATAAACGATTAAGATATCACCTATATAAGTACCATACTTTAAAATCATTATTCAATAAAAAATTATCATCTGTTGACTTTAATTTGCTTAACATTACTTTTGACCAGTGACTGTCTATGGACTAATTCTGTAATTATAACATATATTGGAATTATTATTATCAGAACCAAGTGAAACATAACTTTGTGATAAAAGGATTTTAACTCTGAATTTTTCAGTGATAACTTGAATCTCTTTGATTTGTGACAATCTTGGATTATAAATGATGGATCGTGCTTCACATGCATCCAGTAACATGAGGAGGAAAGGAGTCTTTATGAAAGGTAAGGAAAATTTACATATTTCTTAACACTTTTCCAAACAGTAAAAATTTGGACTGTTCCGAATTCGAAGATGTTGCAGACAATTTCAAGTGTAGAAAATATTGTTAGAAATGGAGAAATTGCTTGTTACAAGCAGTTTCTTCATTTTCCACAATATTTTCCAAAGCCTTTATCTTGTAGGGTGTAATTTGGAATGGGTTGATGATATTGTATCTTATTTAGCTTATTGAGACATTAAAGAAGAAAATGCATGAATCCAGCATTTTCTCCTTTAGCCTCAATGTTTCTTCACCCCTTTCCCAAACATGACCTGAATTTGACATATATGTACAGTAAACATGAATATTGAAGTAAAAAAAGAAAATGCTGAAAATGCTGATAAACCAGCATCTCTTATTTTGTCTGATTATTTCCTGTGTTGATATTGAACTCATCTGTTTTATCGTATATGATTTTATCATCTGCAACGCTCTTTCCCAAACAAATTAGACTAGGCTTTGACATCCCTTAGAAAAGGCTTGAGAAAACATTGAGACAAAAGAAGAAAATGCTGATAATCAATCTTCTCCTTTTCTCTCAATATTTTCTACACTGCACATCGGACATTCTGTTTATGCAGCAGTTCTCAAATTAGAGCTGTCCTTTTTTATGCTGATGATCAGCATTTTCTCCTTTTGCCTCAATATTTTCAATGCTGTATTGTAAGAAATCCTAACTTTATCAACATTCTTTTTGTTGCCTGAAAGCAGATTTGGAATTTAATTGTCCTAAAAGATTTCCATTCTGGGAAAGGGATAACACTTTGCAAACAAGCCCTGGTTTAACCCTTTCCAAAACGAGACTTGGTTTTGATGTCCATAAAGGGAAAATCTTCAGAAAGTATTGAATCAAAAGAAGAAATTGCTGATGATCAGCAATTTCTCCTTTTGCCTCAATATTTGCTGAGCATTTATGTACACAATTTTTACCTTTATCAACATATATTTTGAATAATGGAGCAGCTTTCAATTCTGGCAACCCTAAAATTTTATTGTTTTGGAAAGGGTTAAATTATTCTTGTATAGACATCATTGGAAAATATAAACTGAATCATCAAGAGAGAAGAAATTGCTTAACCCACAGTGGCGGATCCAGAATTTCTGTGAGGGGGGTTCGAATATACAAATAGGGGGGTTCGTTTTCCTAGTATTACACAATCATGACTGAATTTCTGCATGAAAATCAAATAATCTGGCTATAGAGGGGGGTTCGTTTGAACCCCCCGAAACCCCTCTGGATCCGCCACTGACCCATTCCCAAACAAGACCTGGTTTTGACGTCCCTTATAGAAAAGGCTTGGGAAAACATTGAAACAAAAGAAGAAACTGCTGATAACCAGCAGTTTCTCCTTTTGTCTCAATATTTTCTCTGTCATATTTTACACAAATTCTATCTTTAATAACATCCATTTTGTCATTTGTGGCAGTTTTGGAAGTGCATGGATCACCGTAAAATTTTGTCGTTTCGGAAAGGGTTAAAACCATTTTTTCTCATTTTCCCTCCATATTTTCTGATGTGATGACATTTTCTGGTACAGATTCAAAAGAGTTACAGACAACAAAACTCATAGTAACTTACATAATTTGCCAATGAAATCTTGAAGGAAAAGGAGAAAATAATGATAATCATTATTTTCTTCTTTTTCTTCAACGCTTTCTTAGTTAGTCCTTTCCCAAACGACAAAATCTTAGTGTGATCCCATTTGAAAGCTGCTGCCGACGACAAATTTGATGGTAATAAAGACATGATTTGCGTAAAATATGGCATAGAAAATATTGAGACAAAAGGAGAAACTGCTTGAACCGTTTACTCTGTGTTGGATACCTCGTTAAAACTTTACAAGGAGGAAATGATATATGGGTGGATACAGACAAAAAAAGTAGCGTAATTGTAAGAAAGTCTTTTTATCTTTATTTTATAACTATATCTTTTCATGATGAAATCTGTATTAATTCACATTCATATACAGACAAAACAAAGTAGCGTTATTGTAAGAAAATCTTATTTTCAGTTCATCACAATATCCTTTCATGATGAAATCTGTATTAATTCATATTCATACGCTGTTTACTCTGTGTTGGGTACCTTGTTAAAACTTTATGAGGAGGAAATGATATATGGGTGGATACAGACAAAAAATGTAGCATAATTGTAAGAAAGTCTTTTTATCTTTATTTTATAACTATATCTTTTCATGATGAAATCGGTGTTAATTCATTTTCATACGCCGTCTACTCTGTGTTGGGTACCTCGTTAAAACTTTACGAGGAGGAAATGATATATGGGTGTATACAGACAAAAAAAGTAGCGTAATTGTAAGAAAGTCTTTTTATCTTTATTTTATAACTATATCTTTTCATGATGAAATGTGTATTAATTCATATTCATACGCCGTTTACTCTGTGTTGGGTACCTCATAAAAAACTTTACGAGGAGGAAATGATATATGAGTGGATACAGACAAAAAAGTAGCGTAATTGTAAGAAAGTCTTTTTATCTTTATTTTATAACTATATCTTTTCATGATGAAATCTGTATTAATTCATATTCATACGCCGTTTACTCTGTGTTGGGTACCTCATAAAAACTTTGCGAGGGGGAAATGATATATGAGTGGATACAGACAAAATAAAGTAGCATGATTGTTAAAGAAAGTCTTTTTATCTTTATTTTATAACTATATCTTTTCATAACAAAATCTGTATTAATTCATATTCATACGCTGTTTACTCTGTGTTGGGTACCTCATAAAAAACTTTACGAGGAGGAAATGATATATGGGTGGACACAGACAAAAAAGTAGCGTAATTGTAAGAAAGTCTTTTTATCTTTATTTTATAACTATATGGACCCGTTTTTTCCGTCCTGCATTTTCCCGTTACGTCACTAAAGTCTCAAAAATCTCTTTGTGTTCATGTGATGTTATCAAAAACAATATGTAGTGGAAGACAAGTATATTAAACACCTTTAATCAATATAAGAGTTTGGTCTTAGTCATTATATTTCAAGAAATTACCAAAAGAATTTCAAAAGTCTTTTTATCTTTATTTTATCTTTTCATGAAGAAATCTGTATTAACACTTTCCCAAACAAGACCTGGCCCTGGTTTCTCGAAAAAACTTATATATATTCTCATGAGAACATGCTCAACTTCAAAGGGATACTCTCCAATGTTGAAGGGTATTCAATTGAATTTCATGTGGATTTCGTACGATTTGACCACAGTGCTCAGATTTGAGCATGAGAGCTTTTTTCGAGTGACCAGGTCCTCAGGTTTTGACATCCCTAATAGAAAAGGTTTGGGAAAACATTGACACAAAAGAAGCTGCTGCTGATCAGCAGTTTCTCCTTTTGTCTCAATATTTTCTGTGCCATATTTTACACAAATCTGATAGTTTGACAGAACGTGTTTATAATTGACTAATTTTTACTGCTGAGTTAACCATAGCATTATGTCTATACTAGGATTTAAAAAGTAGGGGGGGGGGGGGGGAGTCTGATTAAAACAAACAACTTTGCAACAAAGATGGCTCTTTCTCTATGTAAAAATATCCCCCATTGTCTTCACATAATTAAAAGGGGGGATTTAAAAGTACATGTATGTGCTAAAATGCGCACTCCTCTTAAGAACTGCACTGCATAGATCTTCCACAATTCATATTCATACGCCGTTTACTCTGTGTTGGGTACCCTGTAAAACTTTACAGGGAGGAAATGAAATATGAGCGGATATAGTTCAAACTAAATTGTGTAATTTGAAAGAAATTTTTATCTTAGTTTCTATAAAACTCTCAAGACTGCATTACCGTAAATCAAAAAAAAGCTGTAAGATGTAACTTAGTAGGCTAGCATGTATGTATTTATTTGTTATTTAGAAAAAAATGAATTATTCATAAATGTGAAAATTTTCATTGTAGTTCATAAATGTGAAAATATTCATTGTAATAAAGATCTATAAATGTGAACGGAGGGCTACTGTAGATATATGTATTTATAAAAAAATAAATCAAATGATTCATTAATGTGAAGATATTTATTGTGATTCATAAATGTTGAAATATTCATTGTAATTAGATCTATAAATGTGAAAATATTCATTGTAGTCATAAATGTGAAAATATTCATTGTAGTCATAAATGTGAAACAATTCATTGTAGTCAAGCGACATTTTGTCCATCTCAGTGTAGGGAGGGCTACTGTAGATATATGTATTTATATGTAACAGAAAAAATACATAATTCATAAATGTGAAAATATTCATTGTAGTCATATATGTGAAAATATTCATTGTAGTCAAGTGACATTTTGTCTATCTCAGTGTAGGGAGGGCTACTGTAGATATATGTATTTATATGTAACAGAAAAAATACATAATTCATAAATGTGAAAATATTCATTGTAGTCATATATGTGAAAATATTCATTGTAGTCAAGTGACATTTTGTCCATCTCATTGTAGGGAGGGCTACTGTAGATATATGTATTTATATGTAACAGAAAAAATACATAATTCATAAATGTGAAAATATTCATTGTAGTCATATATGTGAAAATATTCATTGTAGTCAAGTGACATTTTGTCTATCTCAGTGTAGGGAGGGCTACTGTAGATATATGTATTTATATGTAACAGAAAAAAGAAATAATTCATAAAAGTGAAAATATTCATTGTGGTCATAAATGTGAAAATATTCATTGTAGTCATAAATGTGAAACAATTCATCGTAGTCAAGCGACATTTTGTCCATCTCAGTGTAGGGAGGGCTACTGTAGATATATGTATATGTAACAGAAAAAATAAATAATCCATAAATGTGAAAATATTCATTGTAGGTCATAAATGTGAAACTATTCATTGTAGTCATAAATGTGAAAATGTTCATTGTAGTCATAAATGTGAATATAATCATTGTAGTCATAAATGTGAAAATATTCATTGTAGTCATAAATGTGAAAATATTCATTGTAAGTCATGAATATGAAAATATTCATTGTAGTCAAGCGACATTTTGTCCATCTCAGTGTTAGGGAGGGCTACTGTAGATATATATATATCTATATGTAACAGAGAAAATAAATAATTCATAAATGTGAAAATATTCATTGTAGTCATAAATGTGAAAATATTCATTGTAGTCAAGCGACATTTTGTCCATCTCAGTGTTAGGGAGGGCTACTGTAGATAGGTAATTATATATAACAAAAAATAAATAATTCATAAATGTGAAAATATTCATTGTAGTCATAAATTTGAAGATATTCATTGTAGTCATAAATGTGAAAATATTCATTGTAAGTCATAAATGTGAAAATATTCATTGTAGTCATAAATGTGAAAATATTCATTGTAGTCATAAATGTGAAAATATTCATTGTAGTCAAGTGACATTTTGTCCATCTCAGTGTAGGGAGGGCTACTGTAGATATATGTATTTATATGTAACAGAAAAAATAAATAATTCATAAATGTGAAAATATTCATTGTAGTCATCAATGTGAAAATATTCATTGTAGTCATAAATGTGAAAATATTCATTGTAGTCAAGTGACATTTTGTCCATCTCAGTGTAGGGAGGGCTACTGTAGATATATGTGTATTTATATATAACAGAAAAAATAAATACTCCATGAATGTGAAAATATTCATTGTAGTCAAGTGACATTTTGTCCATCTCAGTGTAGGGAGGGGTACTGTAGATTATATGTATTTATATATGTAACAGAAAAAATAAATAATTCATAAATGTGAAAATATTCATTGTAGTCATCAATGTGAAAATATTCATTGTAGTCATAAATGTGAAAATATTCATTGTAGTCAAGTGACATTTTGTCCATCTCAGTGTAGGGAGGGCTACTGTAGATATATGTGTATTTATATATAACAGACAAAATAAATAATTCATAAATGTGAAAATATTCATTGTAGTCAAGCGACATTTTGTCCATCTCAGTGTAGGGAGGGCTACTGTAGATATATGTATATGTAACAGAAAAAATAAATAATTCATAAATGTGAAAATATTCATTGTAGTCATAAATGTGAAAATATTCATTGTAAGTCATAAATGTGAAAATATTCATTGTAATCAAGTGACATTTTGTCCATCTCAGCGTAGGGAGGGCTACTGTAGATATATGTATTTATATGTAACAGAAAAAATAAATAATTTATAAATGTGAAAATATTCATTGTAGTCATAAATGTGAAAATATTCATTGTAGTCAAGCGACATTTTGTCCATCTCAGTGTAGGGAGGGCTACTGTAGATATATGTATTTATATGTAACAGAAAAAAATAATTTATAAATGTGAAAATATTCATTGTGGTCATAAATGTGAAAATATTCATTGTAGTCAAGCGACATTTTGTCCATCTCAGTGTAGGGAGGGCTACTGTAGATATATGTATTTATATGTAACAGAAAAAAATAATTTATAAATGTGAAAATATTCATTGTGGTCATAAATGTGAAAATATTCATTGTAGACATAAATGTGAAAATATTCATTGTAGTCATAAATGTGAAAATATTCATTGTAGTCATAAATGTGAAAATATTAATTGTTGTCAAGGGGCATTTTGTCTATCCCGGTGTTACTGAGGGAGGGCTTAACTGTATTTATATGTATTTATATGTAACAGAAAATTGAAATTCTAAACAAAAAGTTATCAGTGGTTTACTCGATGTGGTTGATCTTTTAGAAATTAGCTACTAAAGAGTAATTGAATGATGACCATTACCAACAATTTAGGCTTGCCAAAATTGGATGATGTTGTAGACAACAATAATTATATGCGAATGAAATTATACTGTTTTTTTGTCTTTTTGGACAGAAAACATTTTGGGAAATTGAGAAATTGCTTGTCACAATCAACTTCTTCATTTCCTACAATGTTTTCCAAAGCCTTTATCTTGTGGGGTGTTAAAAAGCGCCACCTTGTTTTTTTAACGAAAAAAGTGTCCTTATGTTGAACTGGGTTAAAGCTTCTGATTTAAAAGATCCAACACATCCAGCTAATCCCATGTTAATAGTTATTGAAGATTTTCTGCATTTGTTGTGTCACAAGATTGCCTGTTCAAATATTCTTTTATCTACATAATATTCCTTACAGGTCAAGTAAAGCTAGAGGCGTACATGAACTATGGTCTACTTACCGTACACGTCGTTGAGGCCCGTCAGCTGTCGTCAACATGGAAGAGTCGTCCCGACACGTTTGTGATGCTGTCACTCATCCCAGAAGACAACAGTACAACTCCGTCACGATGCAGAACTTCGCTGGTCCGTGATAACAACAAACCTACGTACGATGAGAAGTTCTCATTGTAAGTTATGTTTGTGTATCTTTATTCAAGTGTGGGCAATCAGGAATAAACCCATTCTCCCACCAATGGTTTGATATATAGTTAACCTTAGTGTGGGCGAGCAGCTAGAGGCTCAGTTATGATTTTGTGGCAGTACTGGTATGAGAAACAACAGGAAACCATGGTTAGGTACTCCAAAATATGACCATAGCATTTGAAAACAGTGTTAAATCCAAATAAATCAATCAATCTAGATCAGCAAGCGCGGATCCAGGTATTTTTCCCAGGGGGGGGGGGGGGGGGGGGGGGGGGGTCATCTGATGTTAAACCCCTTTTCTTGCCAAATTTCAGGGGGGTCATGCCTCCTGACCCCCCCCCCCCTTTTGATCCGCATGCAGATACATGTCATACCATGAAGGACTAAATATAACAACGGTTTGTCGTGGCACACAGGGACAAAAGACGCAGCTTATTTGGGTCATAACCAGTAATCTTTTTGATAACCCCCTTTTTCGCCAAATTCCAGGGGGTCATGACCCCCTATCCCCCCCTCTGGATCCGTGCATGATCAGCATTTGCAAGTCATCATCATGTTCATCTTAATGCAGTATGGATCCTAATATAGAATGAATTTTGGCCACAGGCAGATCTGGGAAGCTAATAGGGAATGACTTTATCCATTTAACGGTGACATAATTTCGGACAAAAAATAGTATTTCGTAATAGTTATAAAATCTCGTAACTATAGCTTAACTCAAGATGTAGTTACAAAATTTTATAACAACAACAAGTGTTAATTTAAACAAAATGATAAACCTAGTCTATTTTTAGCACAAAATTCATTGCCATTTATGCCATTTGTTACCACCCATAATACTATCAGAGCTATAGATAAGAGGGAGTGAAGGCTTTACAAAATATGTTGTGGGTACTCATTTGAATCCTCGTCAACATGATTCAATTGGATACCCACAACATAGGGTTTGGAATTGAAATAACAAAGTTAGAATGTCACCCAACTTTTCTTTTGCTCTGTAAGGGGCAGTACCCTGTCTAAGCCTTAACCTATTACCACTGATGGCAAAATTTTAGAAAGCTCCAGATTCAAAGATGATTCAGACAACATTTTGAAGTGAATTAATTTACAAATTTTTGGTCTTTTGTGGTAGAAAACATTGTTGGAAATGTAGAAATTGCTTGTTCCATGCATTAATTTTCTTCATCCATTATGTCTTTCATAGCCATTATATTGTTTGAAGTCAAAAATGTCATTGTGCGAATGTGTTAAGAAGATAAATTGGTATATAGTGAAAGTAACATGAAAGGGTCTTTACTATTTCCTGAATATGGCTCTTGTTTCTCAAAAAAACTTGAGTACATGCTCAACTTCAATGGAATACTCTCCAACATTGAAGGGTATTTGATTGAAGTGCACATGGATTTCGTGTGATTTAAGTATGGTGGTCAGATTTGAGCCTGAGTATTTAGGAGAAACCAGGGTTTGTATGTTAGCTATGTCAAGGTTATTTATTGTTGTTCCATTTAATATTTCAGTGAAGTGAGTGAAGAAGACATCCACAAACGACTACTTGTATCTATCTGGCACAGGGACAGTCACTCTGGGTAAGTTATGAAATACAATTATCTCCCTTGAACAATCAAAATTTTCTTTCCGTGTGGAAAAGCGTTATGGCTCTGTTTTGTGAAGAGGCACTGTCAGTGCCAGTGGATATGATCACATTTTAAAGGAGCCTTGGCTTTGTCTAAGTCTTGTAATTCTTGGTCATATTGTCAATTACCTCCCTTGAACATTCCAAATGTTGTGAAAAGGGTTATGGCTCTGTTTAGTAAAGAGGCACTTTCAGTGGGTATGATCACATTAATAGTAGCAATGGTTGTGTCTCAATCTCAATATTGTAGGTTAGATAAGGGGTTGCAGATGACAACCAAAGGTAGCAACAGTAGACCCATGTCTGTCAAGCTGGTCTGTCTGTCTGTCTGTCTGCAGCCTTATCTCCAAAAGTATACCATTTCGGGGGATAAATTCTCCCTTCCCTCCCTTCCCACCCCTTGTTTTGATGTTCATTACCAAGAATATTTTGGGAATCAGTTTGAATGAAAAGAAGAAAATGCTGGTGATATCTGAGTATCCATTATTAGCTTACCCGAGCACGAAGTGCTCAAGGTGAGCTATTGTGATCGCTTTTTGTCAGTCGTATGTCCGTCTGTACGTCCGTCCGTATGTCCGTCGGTATGTCCGTCCGTCTGTCAACAATTTGGTGTTTACACTCTAGCATCTACAAATAGCCAATCTTGAGTGAAACTTGGTCAAAACATGTGTGACTATGAGTTCTCGGATGAGTTCGATTTTGGGTCAGATCGGAGTAGAAAGTCCGGAGTTATCTGCCCTTGAATGTAAAAAATAGCTACTTTTGACATTGTTTACACTCTAGCATCTACAAATATTAACCAATCAATACAAAAATTGGACACAATGTTTGTGATCATAAAACCTTGGATGAGATTTACTTTTGGTCTGATTGGACTAGAAAGTCTTGAGTTATCTGCCCTTGAATTTGACAAAATTGCCATTTTTGACTGTTTTCGACTGTTTACACTCTAGCATCTACAATTATTGGTCAATCAAGACAAAACTTAGACACAATATTAGTGACCATAAGACTTTGGATGAGTTCGATTTTGGGTAAGATCAGACCAGGAAGTTTGGAGCCCTTGAATGTAAAAATTAGCTACTTTTGACATTGTTTACACTCTAGCATCTACAAATATTGACAAATCAATTCAAAACTTGGACACAATG
Source organism: Fragum sueziense (assembly GCA_963680895.1). Classification (NCBI taxonomy): domain Eukaryota; kingdom Metazoa; phylum Mollusca; class Bivalvia; order Cardiida; family Cardiidae; genus Fragum; species Fragum sueziense. The sequence goes on from OY804605.1 coordinate 34,188,423, forward strand.
TTATCGACCATAAGATCCCGGATGAGTTTGATTTTTGGTATGATCAGACCAGAAAGTAGTGAGTTATCTGCCCTTGAATTTGACAAAATTGCCGTTTTTGACTGTTTTCGACTTTGTTTACACTCTAGCATCTACAATAATTGACCAATCAAGACAAAACTTGGACACAATGCTGGGGACTATAAGATCTCCGATCAGTTTGATTATCAGATTAATCACTTTTGAAAAGTCTTGAGTTATATGCCCTTGAATCTGACAAAATTGTCATTTTCCACTGTTTTCAACTTTGTTAGCTCTCTAGCATCTACAATTATTTACCAATCAAGAGAAAATTTCTTCACAATATTGGGGACCATCAGATGTCCAGTGAGTTTGATTTTCAGATTGATCGGAAGAAAAAATCATGAGTTATATGCCCTTGAATTTGACAAAATGGCTGTTTTAGACTTTGTTTAAGCTGTAGCATCTACAATTATTGACCAATCAAGACAAAACGTGTACATGATGTTAGTGACCATAAGATCTTAGAAGACTCTGAATGTCAGTCTGATCGGATGAGAAAGTCATGAGTTGCTTTCCCTTGAATTTGACAAAATTGTTGTTTTTGACTTTTTTTACACTCTAGCATTTACAATTAATGACAATTAAGACGAAACTTGTACATAATGTTGGTGACCATAAGATCTTGGATGATTTTGAATGTCAGTCTGATTGGATGAGAAAGTTGTGATTTATATGCCCTCGAATTTGACAAAACTGCTGTTTTCGACTTTGTTTTTACTCTAACAAGTACAAATGTTGACCAATCAAGACAAAAATTGGACATAATCTTGATTACCATAAGATCTTGGATGACTTTGAATTTCAGCGCAATTAGACATGGGCACAATGTCGGTGACCATGAGTTTGTTTTCAGTCTTAAAGTCACAAATATTAATTGATTTAAACATAATTGTGGCTCATGTCATCTTGGTTCAGGTGAGCGATATAGGACCATCATGGTCCTCTTGTCTTTAAGATTATTCTTGTGAACCTTGTGGTTTAAGTAAGACTGATTTTGCCTGAGGATTTTTGTACAATATAGTGCAGAAAATATTGATATAAAATGTGAAAAAGATGAAAATGCTGGTTTTCCACATTTTCCTCTTTTGCCTCAATGTATTGCCAAGTTCATATTGTACAAAACCAGGCCTTGTTTGGTGTTAAATCATTACAACACAGTTACACTGTTTAACTCTGGACACAAGATAATGGCTTCTGAAAACAGTGTGGAAAATAAAGAAATTGTTGTGACAAGCAATTTCTTCATTTCCCACAATGTTTTCCACTCAAAAAGTCCAAAATATCTTTACTTCTATTAATTTGAAATCTGCAACACCTTTGAATTTGGACCATTTGGTCTAAAATTTTGTTGTAAAGTGATAATTTATATTTCTGTATATTTCAGCCTCCATGAGTCTCTGGGTTGTACCTCGTTTGGTCTGCGACATCTACATTCCGGTGAGAGACAGGTCCATGGCTGGTACTACCTCCTGAATGATGATGTTGGTCGTAAGAAGCATCTCCGCGTCGCTACAAGAGACCGACCACCAAGCCCGACGACCACGATTGTACATCGAGTCCCCTCCGTCAACTCTAACATCAGCGGACTAGAGAAGATCGACATCACCATACGTAGAGCTCCATACGGAGGGTTTGGGTTCACCCTCGTTGATGCGTGTCCGGTGAAAGTAGGTCGTGTGGACAGCGGGTCGTATGCTGAGTCAGCGGGTCTACAGAAAGACGACATCGTGGTGCGAGTCAACTACCAGAATGTGTCTAGATCAACGTCCGTCAGTGTGGCCAAGTGTATTAAGTAAGTAGAAAGTTAGTTTTTAATTGGAAAGACATGTAATACTATCTTAACGCTTTCCCAAATGGCAACTTTTTGACTTGTCCAATTTGAAAGGAGTTGCAGACGACACAATCCATGCTTACAAAGATAGGATTTATGTATAATGAAGCCCCAGAAAATATCGAGGCCTAATGTTTTCCCAAGCCTCTTCTAATAAAGACGTCAAAACCTGAGGTCTTATTTGGGAAAGAGTTTGCTGCCAATGACAAAAGATGCAAAAACGTAAAATTCTGTTACTGTTTAGCTGATGCAAAATTTTGAACAGATTGATCCGTTCCCATATAATCACGGTAGTTAATCATATGACTTAGAATTTCAGAAAATCATTAATATTTTTGACCAATTTGAATTTGGCTTGAAGCAGAGAATGTGGAAAAATGCCAGGAATAAGCTGGAGGTGGTGGATTTTTGAAAAATCAATTGATAAAAACTTGGTTGATCTTCAATAACATTTTTATCAGCTAATTTTTAGCGAGCCATGACTTTATGTCCGGGGAGCTAATGTCACAGCCCTAGTGTCGGTGTCGTGTCGCATCCAGTACCGTCCCGTCTCCACTTAGAAATTTTTAACCTTTGACCTCATGACCTTGACCTTGGAGTTTGACCTACTTTTGAAAAACTTTAACCTGGCCTATATCTCAGGCACTATTAGAGATACAGCCTTGATATTTCATACATAGATACATCTTGACAAGACCTTTCATTTGGGACCATGACCTTTGACCTTGTGACTTTGACCTTGGAGTTTGACCTACTTTTGAAAAACTTTAACCTGGCCTATATCTCAGGCACTATTAGAGATACAGCCTTGATATTTCATACATAGATACATCTCGACAAGACCTTTCATTTGAGACCATGACCATTGACCTAGTGACCTTGACCTTGAAGTTTGATCTACTTTTGAAAAACTTTAACCTGGCCCAGGGTTGGCAATCGACCGGTCAATATGAGTATTGACCGGGCCGGCGGTCAATACTGGTTTTAACCAGTCAATACTGGTCAATACTGGTCGATTGGTGGTCAATTGGAATGGTCAGTTGGAAAATGCTTATATATGATAACCCTACTTAATAGACCCTACATAAATTCTATATAAGAATATCACTACAAATGAGTTTTTGACTTTCTGTTGTTAAAACTTATAAAATATGAATCAGGAAAACCAAAATGTAAATGGCTATTTGAAGAGGTTGGATTCATGAATCTGTAAAATTTTCAATAATTCTGATCAATTTCAGTTCAGATAGATCTAGTTCACTATTCATTGCCATGCAATGAAGAGGGAAATATGATAAGAAAGGGTTTAAAAGTGTTAGCCAACACATCAAAGAGGATGACCTAATCTTTAATTACAATTTGACAAACAATTAAGAATAGCCAATCAAAACTGTCACATTACTGGACCTGTCACTCAAACTTATGGAAGGTGTGTCCAGCTTTTATGAGGTTGACCAATGAGAGGGGCTGAAATACATGGGTTGTGAAACTGACACATTTGTTTATTCAGATGTGTGAAAGTGTGATCATTCTGCTATCTGTTAAAAGTTATTGATCATTTATCTGGACTTTACTGGATATTAACTGGATATTTAATCCAAGTGTCAAAACAACACTTGTGTCAAAATGAAGCCAAAGGACCCTATCTAGAACTGTTAAAGTGTACTTAGTGATGACAAAAGCCACCTGATGAGTACCTTTGGCAGGGTCCAAACAGTCAATTTTTCAATCTCAAGAATTTGAATAATAAATCCAAAACAAAAAGAATAACTGACCATTAAAGTTTTTCAATTGACCATCAGAATTTTTTAATTGACCATCAGAATTTTTCAATTGGCCATTAAAATTTATCAATTGACCACCAATTGACCACCAATCGACCACTTGGAGTATTGACCGGGGCGGTTAAAACTGCCTGGTTAAAACCGGGTGACCGGTCGATTGCCAACCCTGACCTGGCCTATATCTCATGCACTATTATTGATAGAGCCTTGATACTTCACACATGGATACCTCCTGCCAAGACCTTTCATTTGGGACCATTATCCTTGACCTTGTGACCTTGACCTTGGAGTTTGACCTACTTTTTAAAAAAAATGCTGTTTCTGTGACAAGCTCCCGTATAGGCGAGCTAGGTTGTCCGCTGACAACTCTTGTTCAAAATTATACTACATTCATCTAATGTGTGACATTTGTCCACCTCTGCTTCAAACTGAATTCAAATGGGTCCAGTATTAACAAAATTATTGAAGATTTTCTGAAATGTTTGTATTGCATGTTTATCCACCGTGATAATGACAGCCCACAAGATGTTTCAGGAGACATTGTTGAAAATTCTTTGTGACAAGCGACATCTTTTCATGTTTTCTACACTGAATGACTAATGGCATCCACTTCCATCTGTTATTGTTGGTAAAGGTTAATGCATATAACATCTGATTTATTTTCACAGACAGAGTGGTAGTATGGTGAGTTTGGAGATCCATCGTCAACGACAACCCGTCCCCATGGAGACAGAACACACCCTCCCGACGGCCCACGAGAGCGACGACTCCGGCAACAACTCCGTCCAGGAATTCACCGTCTGTGACGACCGAGCGGCGCTCATCGACTCTGCCATTGTAAGCTTTAATCCATTCAAGATACTTCATAGACTCCGAGCTGGCAAATGTTTCTCAAGGTCACTCTCTCGACCAATCAGAATTTAGATATACTGACAATATGATTATACCAGGGTTGGGGTAATCGTAATCTGTAATCGTAATTGATTGTAATCAATTACATTTTCTCAAGTAATCGACAGTAATCTGTAATCGAAGGGAGTTTCGATTACATGTAATCGTAATTTAATCGATTATAGGCTTAAAAATTGATGTAATCATCGATTACATTTTCGATTACTTTCGATTATTTGCAGAAAAATTATGAATCATATAAAGATATAAAATTTGTTTTCAAGGAACATAGAAATGTTAGGAAGTACCCCACATGAATTTCAGAAAAATCAATGTTTGTATATGGAAACTATTATACATGTACATCATTTTAAGTTAAGACAAAAGTAAAAACCCTTTTTAATTGCAATAAGTTTGTAAAACATAATAAAGTCTTAATTTTGTATTGCTAATGATAAGACTTATCATAAGTAAAAAGGTTTGTATAAGAGATCCTATCCCAAACAAGATCAGGTTTCGACTTACCTGATAGTTATTGTTTTGGAAACATTTAGAGAAAAGAAGAAAGTGCATACATAGAATTGCATAATTTGGGAGAGATATAAAATGACTACTGTTGTTTGGGTTGGAAAAAAAATGTACTTCACACCTTTTTACATGAAGAACAATAGTGATTGCTATAGTGTGAAACCTAAACAAAAGGTGTTTATTCCCCTAGGCTAATTTTAGTATGATACAATTTGACAACTTTGAGAGATTTGATGAAGTTAATATGAAGGTTCAGATATTATTCTGGATGCAAATGTTCTTGGGTTTGACATTGTGACAAGAGCTATGTCATTCATGGGCTATTTTGGTGTTCATGACTCCTTTCCTTATGAAGAGCTTTGACCACTTTGACCACAGTCTCTCAACTTTCCAGAAACTATTTATGATAAGATGCAATATTAATTATAGAATAAACCCTTTCCCAAACAACATTTTTAGCTCGACTTTTCGAAGAAAATGAGAGCTTATACTGTCACCCGGGCGTTGGCGTTGCAACAAAGGTTAAAGTTTATTCAAACATCAATAACTTCCATACTATCAAAGGGATTCAACCCAAACTTGGGAATACTTATTCACCATCACACCCTCTACCTTACTATTAGGGCCCATGACCCTGGCTCCACTATATTTGGAGTTATGCCCTCTTTATACTAAGCAACTTAGAAAGTCGAGCGCGCTGTCTTCGGACAGCTCTTGTTTCTAAAACGAAAGGAAATTTGCAGATAGCAAAATGATCTTGTTTCACATAGAAATGTCCAGGAGAAAGTGCTGATTATGGCCATTTTCTGTTAAGGCTTTCTAAACCCGCCACATCTATAGAGGTTGTCAAAGTGTGTCACTATTTGAGAATAGTTTTAAATATTGAAATAATATTATATGTTTTATAAACTTAATAGTTTTTATAGGACCGTAATATTCATGCACTATTTAAACCATAAATAGAGTTTTGCAATAAAACTATTCTTTTACAACATTGTATAATATTATCATTCAACATTGCATGTTATTTTCTGAAGAGATTTGGCAGTGCTAAACATGTTTTGATTTTTTATCCTTTCCAAAGCGACAGAAGATTGAACAGTTCCAATTTGGCAGCTGATATAGATTACAAAATGGATGTTTATAAAGATAGTGTTCATGTACAATTTAGCAGAGAAAATTTTGAGGCTTAAGGAGAAAATAGTGATTCTCAGCATTTTCTTCTTTTCACTCAATGTTTTCAAAAGCATTGTATATTAAAGATGTCAAAATCAGGTCATGTTTGGGAAAGGATAAGCAAGTAATCGAATGTAATCATCCTGTAATCATGATTACTTTAGCAAAAGTAATCGAATGTATTCAATTACAAGTGAAAATTAGAGTAATCGATTATTAATCAATTACATGTTTTTCCCAATGTAATTGATTAATAATCGATTACAGGTGACTGTAATCGAACCCCCACCCTGGATTATACCATTACCAGATTGCTATGGGATGACTGATCAGAATTCAAATATATTGCAGATGTCAATTTCAAGTGAATGAAAATATTTTGCGCATTCTTGGTAGAAAACATTGTGAGAAATGAAGAAATTGCTTGTTGCAAGCAATTTCTTTCTTTTCCACAATGCTTTCCAAGACCTTTATCATATGGGGTTGCAAAAGGGGTGTCACTGTGGTAATGAAATAAGATTTGTGTGAATTACATTGGTATGATTGTATAAATAAGTGCTAACCAACAAAAAATGTGCTGTTTTGATCAATCCAAATTTTGTATTCCAGAAATTACAATATTCTTAACACAAAAAATTACAATTTGAAAGCTACTGCATGGAAAACTAAATGGATGTTTACATTTGATAAAGTGCAGAAAATATTGAGACAATGGGAGTAAATGCTTGTATTCAACATTTTCTTCTTTTGTCTCAATGATTTTCAGAGCCTTTTCTATCAGGGGACATGGAATCCAGGTTTTCATGGCAAGAGAGACAAGTGGACTCTACAGGCAGACAGATTTTGATAAAATCATTTATATTGTAAAGTCAATAGTTTATTTTAATAAAACATGTTTTTCTCTATCAATGATTTTGTTTTCAATCGACCTAAACAAAAAGAAAAGAATCAGCATGAGAAGTCTGCCTGTACTGTTCCACTTTCAAAACGTTTCTGAATATTTCTAAAAATTAAGATTCTTTGAAAAATAAATGAATTGAAAAAAAATTTGCTGGACATTTGAATATAAATTGTTATTAATCCTCAATAGTCTTCATCAATTAACAAATCAATTATCTGATCTATTTATAGAATCAATTATCTGATCTATTTATAGAGTGTGGATACACGCAGGCAGGCTTCTCTACATCGACTTCTGTGTCTCGAGGAAAACTTTGTTGACGTGATGAACTCTGGCATCCATCTGTACTCACGACCGTTACGTCACTGTATACTGACAACCAACCAACATGCAGCTCTCTTCCAGAATATTGAAAAGGTAAGCATGGTTTCTTATTCATCATTTTTAGGTCACCTGACCAAAGGTCATGGTGTCCTATTGCGACCGTGTTTCATCCGCCGTCGTCCGTCATGCGTTAACTTTTAACATATTCAACTTCTTCTTGAGAACCATTGGACAGATTTCGACCAAACTTGGCAGGAAGCATCCCCATGGAAAAGCGCTTCAGCCTTGTACAAATCATGGAGTTATCTCCCCTTGGGGCGTAGGGGAGGGGGGTATATCATTAATCTGTAAATCTATGTTTTTTCTGCTCATTTGATTCAGGTGACCGATAAGGCTCTTTGGGCCTCTTGTATCTAAGAATCTCTGCTTTTGAATTTGAAAACATTGAAAAAAGAACGAAATTCTGATTTCTAATTTTTCTATTTCTAGATAGATCTATGTATTTCACTCAACTTGTATGACAGATTTTTATGTCTAGAGTAAGTCCAGAAATGACGCGAGAAAATCGGTCTTCGGAAGTTTTGACCAGATCCGACACAAATGAGGCTGTACAGCCGCAGAAAGTGATTAGAGTCACTAAATTTCGTACATGGGAAGAAGAAGAACTAAACTTTCTCACCAGCGAAAACACAGACGCTGATCAGATTCGCGGTTACCGCGAAGCTGATCTGCGTCTTTGTTTTCGCTTATGCTAAATTCCGCTTTTCTCGCGTCGCGGCTCATATAAAGTATTGTTTTTCTGGTGTTCATAATTATGTCTATTTGTTTAGATATAAGCACAAATGACAAATTCTTAAATCAATACACACTGTATGTCTTTCAAATGAAATTACTATTTCTTCCTTTCTCTGCAGATTGTGTGTATCAGCCAGTACCATGTGGGTCAGATCATCAACAACCTGCCGTCACACGCTGGCTCCGACGATGACGACACAGACACATCCTTTGTCGGCGAGAACGATCTTACAAACGTCATCGGCATGATCTATAGGTCCAAGGTAAATGCAAAGTTTCATTACATATGTATATATACAAACGTACATTTCATTAGTTGTATATATAGAATAGGCTTGAAGGGTAGGATGGATTGAGGAGAAAATGCTAGTGAGAAATGATTATACAGGGCTACAGATAAGTGGGGGTGAAGACATTCTAACTTTGTTATTTCAATTCCAAACCCTATGTTGTGGGTACTCATTTGAATCGTCTCGACGAGACGATACAAATGAGTACCCACAACATAGGGTTTGATGAACAATAACAGAACTATTACAATTGAAAAAGTCATCACTCCCTCTTATCTGGAGCTTTGATTATAAACATGGAAGATGTGATTGCATATCCTTCTGTGAAGACAATGATCACTTTCCCAAATGGCAAACTTTCAGGGTGGTTCATTTCAAAAGCTGCTGCAGACATGTTGAAAAAGACAGGATTTGAGTAAAATATAGCGCAGAAAATAATGAGGCAAAAGGAAAAAATACTGATTACCAGCATTTTCATCATTTGGCTCAATGTTTTCCCAAACCTTTTTTACTTGAGACATCAAAACCAGGTCTTGTTTGGGAAAGGGTTAATATTATAGTCATAATCAATAGCTCCAAGGTAAAAAAAAAAAAAAAACTCATTCCCACATAGAGGCGCCTTTTGGCGCCCAGCAAGATAAAGGCTTTGCAAATCATTGTGGAAAATGAAGTAATTGCTTGTGACAAGCTATTTCTTTATTTTCTACTATGTATTCTAACCTGAAATACAAAGATTTTAAAAATTTCATCGACTTAAAATTGTCGTCTGCAAAGCTTCAAAAAGGACCAGTCTAAAATTTTGCCCTCTGGTAATGGGTTAAACCCTTTTCCAAACCACAAAAATAAGGACAGCTGCTACAGACGACAAAATGGATATTGACAAAGAAAGGATTTATAGGATGAAATAAGAATTTATACCAAAGAAAATATTGACAAAAGGAGAAAATGCTGGTTATCAGGGAAAATGACAATATAAATGGCTTATACAAGGCCATGGTGAAATTTTGAGAAAAAGCTGTTCATTCAATGACAAACAAGATCTTGTTTGGGAAAGGTTTAAAAAAATCACTCTATGGCATCTTTTACTAAGATTATTTGTCTCTCTCTAGATGTCAGTGCTGTGCCAGGCCTACAGTATCTACGCTGACGGACTTTCTCACGCATCCAAGGTGCTCGCCAGACTCGAGATGAACGAACAATTCCGTCACTTCATGTTGAAGACCGCCGACAAGAACAATCTACGACTGTGCGAGTTTATCAACCGACCTCTCCGACACATCCAGGAGTTGACGGGGATCCTACAAACTATCCGTGAAACAACGCACCCCACCTCCCACGATTATGCTGTATTCTCACAGGTTATCTCGGGTAGGTTTGACAATTTTGCTTTCCACAAACAACATCTGTTCATAAAATGAAGGGAATGGAAAACATTAAGAGAAAAGAAGAAAATGCTGATAAACAGCTTTAAAGGAGAAAAAATCCGGACCATATCAGACTTTTTTTACCCATTACCAAATGGAAACAATTTAGACTTGTCTTAATTCAAAGGTATTACAAATTCAACAAATTCAAGTGCATGAAATGTTTTGAAAATCTTTTTGCCTGTCTACGTAGAAAACATTGTGGAAAATGAAGATATTGCTTGTCACAAGCAATATATTCATTTTCCTCAATGTTTTCAAGCGCCTTTATCTGATGGGCGTCAAAACGGTGTCTCAGAGTGGTTTTAGGTTAAGGAGGAATATTTTTTTGTGTTTCCATTTTTGACCATTGTTTTTGTGTATTACAGGTTTTCAGTCAGTTGTAGACTCCATCCAGTCCGTGGAGCCACTGTCCACCAGCGTCACATCCATCAACACGAGTCATACGACCATCGCGATTCCCCCGCCGGTTGCCGGACGCCGTGTACCTATGATGGGATCCCTGGTGTTAAAGCGTGCAGCCTCGGTCAAGTCTAGTTCTAGTGGGTTTGGTAGTGGATCATCGTCGTGTCATTCATCAGACTGTGATAGTGTGTTTGCTGATATGGAACTTACCCGTTAAACATGGTGATAATTGATATGGAACTTATCCATTAAACTTGACGATAATTGACTATACAAGTCTAGTTCTAGTGGGTTTAGTACTGGATCATCGTCGCGACATTCATCAGACTGTGAGAGTGTGTTTGCTGACATGGAACTTACCCGTTAAATACAGTGCTAATTGATATGGAACTTGTCCATTAAACTTGACGATAATTGACTATACAAGTCTAGTTCTAGTGGGTTTGGTACTGGATCCTCGTTGCGACATTCATCAGACTGTGAGAGTGTGTTTGCTGATATGGAACTTACCCGTTAAATACAGTGATTATTGTGAAGTGGAACTTACTGGTTAAAAACAGTGATAATTAACCCTTTCCTAAACGACAAAATTTTAGAGTGATCCACTTCAAAAAATGCCACAAATGACACCATGGAAGTTATTAAAGATAGAATTTGTAAAGTATGGCATAGAAAATATTGAGACAAAAGGAGAAACTGCTGGTTATCAGCAGTTTCTTTTGTTTCAATGTTTTCCCAAGCCTTTTCTATTAGGGACGTCAAAACCAGGTCTTGTTTGGGAAAGGTTTAAATACACATTGACAAGAGTGCTGGTAAAATATGCAGCAAAGTGCTATGTATTATAACTGTTAAGATTATGTTAATGAATTAGTTCTGTTCAGTGAAATATTAGAAGTGAAAAAATATTTGTGTGGTATGAATATTGAAAAGAAATTGAAAATATGAGATGAGTTGGAAAATGCATTTCAGCAGTCAGCATTTTCTTCTCAATGTTTCTTTTAAAAATCTAAATCAATTGTCATTGCTTTAAAGAAAGATGTTATTTTTCCTCTGCTAAAATTCTCTCAATTAGTTTCCTTGTAATCTATCGCATCTCTCTTTCCATTCTACCAAACTTTAACCTATTACCAGAAGGGATTTTTTTAGACATTTCCACATTAAAAGGTGACAACACGGAATAATTGTGAATGTGTACATTTATTAGTCTTTCATGATGGAAAACATAGTTGAAAATGAACAACCTCTTTGTATTCAACATCGTTTTCCAAAGCCATTTCCAATGTGTGGTAACGGGTTAAAGCTCATATCTTTCATTTTCATGTAAACCTCTTCACAAAAACCATTGGTAAAACATGTAGATCTATGTATCGATGAATTTCAAAGAAAACCTCATAGCTGCAGGTTGTTTTAAGCTGCAGTTACAAGGTTTTCATTGAAAAGCTATGCAACAAAAACCTGGTAACTGCAGCTTGAAAAGCAACAATATCTCATTCAAGCAGATTTGAATGGAATTGATACAGATCTATCAAGAATAAGAATTAATACTCTGCTTTGATATCTTGTTAACTACTTAGGTATGTTAGTAAAACGATGATTGAGGAAGAGGTTTACATGTATTTATGTACATAGTGTAGATCTATATTTTGTATATTTCTCAAAAAATTGTAAAAAAAAAAATTGTATATTATTTATTCATAAAAGTACCAGTATTTATAAGCTTGTACCATTATCATGCAGTCATTATGTTTACTCAGAAAACAATACTCAATAGCCTTTGAAAACATCATGGAAAGGGAATACCATCATTTTCTCCTATTTCCATGAATGTTTTCCGCCACTGACACACTCAAAACTTGAGTGCAATGTATAAGACTTGTCTGAAATTTTGTCCTCAGGTAATATGTCAAGCATAACAGTGGCGGATCCAGGGGGGGGGGGGATTTTCGGAGGGTTCAAACGAACCCCCCTCTGCAGCCCGAATCTTTCATTTTCATGCAGAAATTCAGTCAAAATTGTGTGATAATAGAAAAACGAACCCCCCTTATCTGTATATTCGAACCCCCCTCACAGAAATCCTGGATCCGCGGCAGAGCATAAACATGTTACATAAATATGATATCTAATTCTATCTATTTATCACTCTCTGTCTTTCACTCTTGTTGCAATTACATGAATAAATTTTAGAACGCTATTATTTTCTTTTGATGTTTTTTTTTTCATTGTCCAAATATCTGTGACCCATCTCATTCTGGGAAGTGTTGACCCCAGTCCGTCTCTGAGTCAGCAACTCATGAAGACTTAGCTAGGGTCGATACACTCTAAGGTAATTTTCTGAATGTTAAATCTTTTCTTTAGCTTGTTATGATGTCCAAATACGATATCTTTTTGTCATCTGCTGAGTCTGATCTGTCTCTTGAAATTTAGTTTTACTTTAACTGTTTCCCAAACAAGACCTGGTTTTGACGTTCTTAACCCATTACCACACAGTGACTCCTTTCGACTCCCCACAATATAATGGCTTTGGAAAACATTGTGAAAAATGAAGAAATTGCTTGTGACAAGCAATTTCTTCATTTCCCACATTGTTTTCTACCCAAAAAGCTACAAAATTTCGAAATTTCTTCACATTGAAATGTCGTCTGCAACTTCTTTCAAATTGGACCACCCTAAAATATTGTCGTTTGGGAATGGGTTAATAGTCTGATTAAGCTTTGGAAACATTGAAACAAAAGAAGCAACTTCTGATAACCAGCAGTTTCTCTTTTTGTCTCAATATTTTATGTGCCGTATTTTACACAAATTCTATGTTGAATAATATCCATTTTGACACTTGTGACAGGTTTTGAAGTGGATCAACCTAAAATTTTGTTGTTTGGGAAAGGGATAAGTGTGTCTGGTCATATTTGATAAGACAATTGCTGTAAGCACAAATCTTTTGTCCATGTTTTTATCAATGAACCATGCAGGATCAGAAAGAGGTCCCTTACAGCAATTGAGGCAGCCATGTTTCATGATCAGCCAGTAGCTAAAGTGCAGGTTCACCGGGACCCATCCTACTCTCTCATAATTATATCCCCGCAAAATGAATGTTTAAGGGTGTATACTGGAATCAGCCTATCTGTCCGTCTGTGTTCAAAATACTTGCTGGAGCATTTTGTTGTTTGAGTTATTGCCCTTTGATTTCGACAAAAAAGGCTTGTCTGGACAAATGTAGTGATGGGGGTATTTTATCGCCTTTAGTAATAGATTTCTAGTTGCTACATGTCATGAATTAAAAGCTAGTGCAGGACAACAGGGTAACTGATGAATGCTAGTTGATCTGGAACCATGTTGGGCTCAAAAACCTCAATTCTTTATAGAAACAGTCTGGGAAAACATTGAGGCAAAAGGAAAAATGCTGATAACCAACATTTCTCCTTTTGCATCAATATTTTCTATGCTATGATGTTCACAAATCCAATTTTTATCAATACTAGGGCCGAAACGGGTACACATTTTCTACCCTCGCAGATCATGATAATTCATGAATTTAGATGGCTCAATCTAATTATAGTATACAGTCGACACTCGTGTCGAAGTCAGAGGGACAGCAAAAATACATCCACATATCCGGAGTTCGACTAATCCGATTTTCTTAAGTTTCGACTTGAATAACATTTGGCCATTTTTGTTGTTCATTTAGTGCGTTCGAAATTGAAATATAGTAAGAAAAGGAAAGAAATTGAGCAATTTCTATCCTTTTCCTACTACTTTTCAATGGCTATGTATATTTCGAAATTACATCGTTTCAATGACGGGACCAGACTTTCGCCTCGACTTAAGCGGAAATTCGACTCATCCGATGTCGACATAACGAGTGTCGACTGTAGTATTGGAGCAATCCACCAAAGGGAACATGCAGGCGGGTTGACTGGGCAGAGTCAACTCGACTGTAAGCTCCCATTGGTGGCTTTCCAAATGAAACCCCTTCAGTTTTAAAATTAATTAATGTGATCCTTGACAAGTATGTCATGCACTGCTTTCATAATGGCAATGAATTTTGTGCTAAAAATAGAATGGGTTTACCGCTGTGTTTTGATAAACCGTTTGTGTTGTTATAAAAGCTCGTAACTACGGCTTGAATCAAGCCATAGTTACCAGCTTCTATAACAAGACCTAGATCTACGAAATACTATTTGTTTGTCCGAATTTATGTCATGGCTAGCCCGTTAAAATCGTTCCCTATTGCAGAAGTTTCATACTGTGTAGATATGTTAAAATATCAATGCTTGTTTAGAACCAAAATTAATCCTCGTGTAACGGGTAATAAATTTGTACACAGGTACCTCGGGTACCACTGGGTAGCTTATGAATTGGACCAGTCCAAATTTTTGGTGTTTGGGAAAGGGAATAAGAGTCAGGGATTCGCAGGATGAACAATGTTAAAAACATTTTGAAGAATATGAGTGCTTTACGTTCCACAATTTTAAAGATTTAACTGGCTCACTATCTTGCCTTGAACCCTCTAAGAATCCAAACAGTGACAAGAATATGGTAATAAATAGTCCAAATATTAGTAATTTAGACGCACATGCCTTTTCTGAGTAATTTTCTCTGACATGTAAGATAAAATTCATATGTGTAATTGCATATCAGGGACTAGGTTTCCCATTTATCATGTTTACAATTTTTCCTTGAAAGATTTATTTGATAGATCTATTGATTCGGTCGGCACTTAATCCCTTCAGCCAATCAAAAACGTCGTCAGTCATACAGCGCGCACCTGCACTCATTCGGTGGAGGTGAAATCTTCGGTCTTTTTCCTTAAAGCATTACCAACTTTCAGCATTAATATCTCGAGGACTACGCCCGATTATTAAAAATACATTGGTAGTTAGAAAGTTTAAATCACATTCTTTAAAAAAAGAGTTTTGTTTATGAATTTTAACGATGGATTTTTGAAATATTCTGCCTCAAAATTGGTGTCCCGTAACGATAAAGACCGAGGTAGTACCCTCGATGAAAAAATGAAAGTGAGGCTATGACGTCATGCCGACTGATTCTATAACTTTCTACACGAGTTAGCATTAATTCTGTCGTGTGCAATTATTTCCAATTCGGACTGTCCTGATATTTTGTCATTTGGGAAAGGTTTAACATGTGGAAAACATTGAGGGAAGAGACTTGAAACGGTCCACCTAGAAAAGATTTCTTTGTGGTAAGCCACTTAAATGGACTCCCATTTTAAAATGTTATCATATGCAATAGACTAGTCTTTTTGCTTAAGCCATCAATATTGTTTTAAATAAATATTGTTTTTACAGCTTGCTGGAAGCCAGAAAATATGGAATCATTGTGATAAAACGAGAGATAATATTAACCAGAAATTCCAGTCTAGCTGGAAATCCAGTCAAACATTGCCGGGATATACCGGATTTTAGCATTCCTACTTTCTCTTTTGAATGCTCTTTCCGGTGACATTTTTTCTTCAAAAGTAGGCAAGTTTTGACCGATCACGAAGTTCTGGTATACAACCAACAGCTCTTATAAGGAAGAGTATCTAGGTAAACTACTTTTGTAAAACTAGGAACGAAAAACTCGCCTAAATTGTCAACAATTATCATTTTAATTATCCGATATTCACCCGTTTCCTGTTTCAGTGTTTGTAATGTATCCAAGATCGAGGTTCGGTTGATCTTCAGGGATAGAATAGGACTGGAGACTTATTTTCAACATGCTTTTAACCCCAACCAATTGTCTTTTTGTCCATCCTACAAAAAGATAATTCTTGATTGAGGTAAAAGAAGAAAATGCTGATGATCATTTTGTTGTCTACAGGACCTTTCAAATAGGGAAGGATTTTATCCAGAATAAACCTTAACCTTTTCCCAAACGACAAATCTTTAGGGTGATTCACTTCAAAAACTGCCACAAATGACAAAATGTATATTATTAAAGATAGGATTTGTGTAAAATATTGCACTGAAAATATTGAGACAAAAGGAGAAACTGCTGGTTATCAGCAGTTTCTTCTTTTGTTTCAATGTTTTCACAAGCCTTTTCTATAAGGGACGTCAAAACCAGGTCTTATTTGGGAGAGGGTGAATGTAATTTCGGACAAAGAAATAGTATTTCGTAGGTGTTGTTATAAATTCGCGTACACCCATTCTCATTTTTTTCGGCCGAAAACCACCAGCAAAATTCCAAAATTCCGACTTTACAGAATTGCAATATTTTTATTACAATATGACAGTATAACATCTATATGGTAAAAAATAAATAATGGCCACTCCTTTAAATGTGTCTGTCTTTACCTGCATCAATGATTTGAAGAACCCCCAAAACTACCATTTAATTTTACGTGACACGACTGTATTATACCAAATCTGGTAAAAAAACATTCAAGTAAGTTACAAAGGACGTAATGTTTTGGTAATTCAACAGGCGATATGTAGCTGTATATTAGAAATTCAAGTGATTTGCATAAACTCGAGACATGTAAAAACAAGAAGCACCGCGAGTATGGGATTTATTAGAACTAGTGTGCAAAAACAGTCAATATTTAAAACACTTGCTTCTAATTCCTCTTGTAACTTATGATGGCAACAAATTAGTTTATATGACTAATTATTTCTTTAAGCAATATATGTTCTATCAAACTCAAAACAAATTAGCATGTATTTGGTTAAAATAAAAAAAATATGTCGACCTAACGAAATTTGATCCTTTGTCACGTAATATTCAGTGAAAGTAACTGCTCTAGAATCAAGTAATGTTTTTTAATTGAGTAGTATTATTTGAAAGTAAAATTAGTTGAAAATTAAAAGACAAACATTTGTTTGATTTGAAATACATACTATTTACATGAAATGAAAATTACCCCTACATTGTGTGTTATTGATATTTACATAGAAGTTAAGAAAGAAATTTATCAAATTCAATCTTCTCCTAAAGCATTAAGCCATTTGGATTTCAGTGTGCGATATCGCCTCTTCATACAATAATATTTCAAATTATCACTAAGCAATGAAAACTTACACAATGGTACGGGTTCTTGGTTTTTAAATAGAAACAAAGGCATAGATACCAAGATATAAAGATAAATATATTTTGTCTGCTACCCGCGTTACTATCGTAATATTCACTGTCTATCACTATTTGAATTCTTAAGATATAGATCCTTCAGCAATCTTCTATCTGCATTTGGGTTAATGTATTTAAATTTTGCATGTAGCATGGACCGCTGGCTCTATCACAGGTCACTGCTAATAGAAAAGTGGTTTTGTGACAAGCACATACGGTATGGGGGGGGGGGGGGGGTAAACTGCCCGTCTCTGGTGCTTCTTGCGTCTCATTTCTTTCTTTAAAGCTGTCCAAATTCTTATTTTCTATAGATATGTCAAGGAATTCATGGAAAGAATAGTGAAAATTGTTTCAATGTCTGAAAGGTTGAGAAGCGGATGTGTAATTTAACTTGACGAAACAGTGAATATTACGTGACGATCCTGATTGCAGCTAACGGCCTGTTTAAAGGGATAAACATTCAGAACACGCAAGTGTATCAGAGAAATACTATTTTTGAATCTTAATGCAAACTTTAAATATCACACCTGTCAGGAGATTATGATATTGAACCAGTAATGTACATGGCTGTAAATCCAGCAAAACCTTCCTTCGTATTTGGATTACTGTCGTTGAATTTCAAAATGATTGGAAAAAACCTTAAACTTGATGCCATAGTACAAGTACAGGTCATGAATAATAATTAGGTTGTTGTCAAACGAAGTTATGGTCACTTTTGTTTTTTCAGTGTCACGTTGTATTCAGTCACGTAAAATTAAAACTTACTTTTAAATCAGGATGACTTAACGTGTTTTCAAAATATATTGTCGTACTGTGTGTCAATAGTGTGTATATACTAAAGGCTTTGATATACTTAAAAAGATTTAGACATGGTCTTTACCATAAATGAAAAATCGCTGTCACGTACATATTCAAGCAAAAAAGTCTGACACTTGGTGGAGCTATTTCAAATGGCGACCATGAAGTAAATACTTCCATTATTTGGATACACATGTTCTGGGGCAATAGCTATATGGATAATTGATTTAAAAAAGCGGTAAGTGGTATGAATTTGCTTCTGTTGTTAATTAAGTGCGCATACAAAAAACATAGTCACGTAGAATTCGCCCGAGTTGTGACAGAGCAAGAAAAGACATTTTTTTCAAAACAGCAAATTTATTTTATGATTCCAGGTAATTTTATCATATTCTTATACACCATGTGTCGAATGAAACATATTCTGCGTATATCGCTTTCTGGACAGAGATTTACCAACCTTTTGAAATTCGGAAAATTGGGTTGTGACACTGATTTTTACGGGGGGTCGTGTTATATAATCGCTGCTTAAGATCAAAAGGAAGTTTAGATCACCATTGTTTGATATGAATTTATCAGATATATGGTTAAGCAAAAATATGGCATGCAGAACAAGTATATTTTACACTAACAATGTCCCTTTCCAATGGTTAGAATGCTTGTGACACGTTTTCGGCCCAAAAAATGAGAATGGGTGGTAACTACGGTCACGGTCAACAAGAATTTCTATGGAAAAGTGGCTAGTAATCAACCTTGTCAATTGATTTATGCCGTTTTCTCCTTTCTCCGTTCACATAAGACTAAAACTGTTCAATATATGTTTGATTTTATTTTTTCAGATGCCATTCTTTGTTTTTTTGTTATTGAAATAACATCTGACGGACGTGATCATCACAAAATATTAAATAAACCATCAGTAAAAGTCATTTTAGAGAAATGTTTGCTGACCTACCCAAATATGTTGGTGTCATGGCCGGTTTCTCGTTCATCCGTTCATTTGATTTGAAGATTAAAAATTTCCACTTTCATTTTGAAATTTTCTTTGTAACTGTTTTGATTGGTTATTCCAATCAATTTTTGTGATTAACAAAACAATTTCAACTCATGGTGTATAATAATTATCGCTTTTTAGCTCACCTGAGGTGAGGTATTGTGATCGGTCGTTGTCCATCCGGCTGGCCGGCTGTCCGTCCACAATTTCTTAAAAGATCTTCTTCTCCCAAACCAGTGGACCAATCTTCTTGAAACTTGGCAGGAATCATTCTTGGGTGGAGGGCTGTCAAAGTTTTTCAAAGAATTTGATTCCATCAAAGACTCTGGCTGCCACGGGATGAGAAAAGGCATCTTCGCTAACCAAGGTTGAACCCACCTACGTTTGTATTCACCCTTGGCGGATTAAGTCCGATTTTCTTGAAATCGCGAAGCGCCGCCTAGCGGTTGTTCTGCTGGTTTTTCAGTCCATTATTGATGACGTCATTAACGCGCGTTGTCTTTCGCGTCATACGTCGTGCAGTTAGCTGTTTTTTCGGTCGAATTGTCGAAAGTATAATAATTCGCCGATTAAAGTTAGAGAATTCCTGTCTATTGCAGTGAAATTCCTAGGAAAAATCGCCCATCTTCGCATTTTTGAGTTGCAAAAGCAATGTTTTTTCCCGCCCGTTGTCATGATTTGGTTACTCATAACAAATGTATCAGTCGACAATCTGATTAGTTCCAGCGAGACCTCGCTGGAACCAATGAAAACGCTTTCCAGGAGACCAAGAAAATCGGACTAAATCCGCCAAGGGTGAATACAGAAACGACGTTATGTCGTAGATGTCACCCTTGGCTTGCGAAGATGGAGAAAAGGGGAAAATAGCCAAATCTTTTAAAAATCTTCTTCTGCCTAACCAGTTGCCCTTGAATATTCTTGAAACTTCACATGAATGATCATTGGATGGAGGGCTTTCAAAGTTGTTAAAAGAATTTGATTCCATTCAAGACTCTGGTTGCCGCGGCATGAGAAAAGGGGAAAATAGCCGAATCTTTTAAAAATGTTCTTCTGCCTAACCAGTAGGCCAATATTCTTGAAACTTCACATGAATGTTCCTTGGATAGAGGGCTTTCAAAGTTGTTAAAAGAATTTTATTCCATCAACGACTCTGGCTGCCGCGGCATGAGAAAGGGGGAAAATAGCCAAATCTTTTAAAAATCTTCTTCTGCCTAACCAGTGGACCAATCTTCTTGAAACTTGGCAGGAATCATTCTTGGGTGGAGGGCTGTCAAAGTTTTTAAAAGAATTTGATTCCATTCAAGACTCTGGCTGCCGTGGCATGAGAAAGGGGGAAAATAGCCAAATCTTTTAAAAACCTTCTGCCTAACCAGTTGGCCAATATTCTTGAAACTTCACATGAATGATCCTTGGGTGAAGGGCTTTTAAAGTTGTTGAAATAATTTGATTCCATCAAAGCCTCTGGTTTCTGCGGCATGGTAAAAGAGGAAAACAGCCAAATCTTTTAAAAAAATGTTCTTCTGCCTAACCAGTAGGCCAATATTCTTGAAACTTCACATGATTTATCCTTGGGTGAAGGGCTTTCAAAGTTGTTAAAAGAATTTGATTCCATTCAAGACTCTGGCTGCCGCGGCATGAGAAAAGGGGAAAATAGCCAAATCTTTTAAAAATCTTCTTCTGCCTAACCAGTTGGCCAATATTCCTGAAACTTCACACTAATGATCCTTGGGTGAAGGGCTTTGAAAGTTGTTGAAAAACTTTGATTCCACGAAAGCCTTTGGCTGCCGCGGCATGAGAAAAGGGGAATATTTTCTTTTTTTTGTTGCTATACAGGTCAAAATGTTTCAAGGTGAGTGATCTAGGGCCATCATGGCCCTCTTGTTCGTGTTTTCAAAATGACCCCTCATTGAAAAGTCAGATTTTACTCAAAATAAAGGAATCCAACAACAAAACATAAATTATAAATCGGTTTCATAAATATTTGGGCCTTTTCTCCTCTTGTTTGACTTAAAAGAATCAAGTCTTCAAAATATTGTAGAATTCAGATATGAAAAAAATTTATTAGCAAAAAATTGGAGATGAATGGATTAATGAGAAAGAACGGAGAAGTGAGATAGGGGGATATTTCTGATCATTTCAAAATTTTTGTTTCAGCTCATTTTGTTTTACACTCGTTCTCAGAATAGGACGTCGATTTCTGAAAAAGGCTGTCTTTGCTATTAAAAAAATTATAAAAAATAGAAAATCATCAATAGTTCAAAATAAGTTTGCATACCTTGAAAATAATCTATTGCACAAATAAAAAATGGGTAAAACTCATCATAGTCTACAACTTTATGGATTTGGGTAATCCATGTTTATACCAAGGGGTCGATTTTTCGCCTGTCCCCGAGCTGTTCGTTGGTGGTTTGAAGCTTTTATGGGCAAGTTGGCAAAATGCTATACAAAAAGATATTTTCGAAACTGATAAATGGATATGTGCCAACGTAAAAATAAGCAATATTTCACTAATTGAGGTAAAAAGAAAAAAATATCCGCAATAATATTTTGTCCCCGAATTTAGGTAATCTACGTTAAGCATCACTTAGAAAAATAATAAATAATTCAAGAACTCCTTTAAATCAATGATTTTCAACGAAATTAACATCTTAAACAAGCATTTGAATAATCAGACTGCAATATAGACACAAATGTGTTCCGTGTTTTGTTTAAAAACACAATAATGCAACCAAGGTAAGACCGTTGTTTTAAGCTTGTAATTTACGTTAGTGACATTTTCCCCATACTAGAAGAAATAGAAAAATAACCAATATAGTAGGAAGTAGGATTGAACTTGAGAAGGAAATAGCGCTAATAAATTACTCTTTCATATCTTTTCCGAATTGTCAATCGAGAAAAGTTTCCTATGCAGTAATTTACGTTATGTAAGCTACGTTAGTGAAAAACACGAAATTCGCTGTTTTGAGCCCGATAGAGAGATTTATTGGTTGTTAAACTGTAGGATATACATACAGAAACTGAAAAAACCATGTTCCTTGTTTCATTGTCCAACATGTCAGTCTCGTGGAGTGTCATTAGAAGTATGTGACGGGTGGCAGAATTCGAGGTGAGTTACATGTTTTTAAAGAATTTCCACAATTTCTTTACGGTTTTATAGATTTTCATACTATGAAGGATATATTGATACAAAAACTGTATAAGATGTTTTCCAAATTGTGACAACAGACCTGATAAAAGCACACTTATTAACATACACTTTGAATTCGTCTTTAGAATTCATGACTTACCCTCTAATATTTATAGTCCATTATTACAGAAACCTAAATGTAATCCTTAAAGCAATGTGGATTTTTTTTTTTTTTTCAAATTTAAGAGCACAACAATTGTCTGACATGTTTTAATTCATTCATTCATTCATTTATTTCAAAAAGGCTTTAAACACACATTGTGTTTTTAGCCAACAATACACACCCAAAATCACTAATGACGCCCATATTGCCCGGCAAAAAATCCAAAAAGTGAACGTCTTAACAGACATGCCAAATTGATTTTTTCCGGAACCTCCATATTTCAAGATGAAAATTCTAAAATTTTGCCCAAGAGATATCTATAGTTTAAAAGTTATGTATGTTTTCAAAAGGCTGCTATGCACACCATTCTAAAGTAGATATACATACGTTATCATTGTCTTTGTCGAGAAAAAAGTTATTCATACTCTGTATACATGCTTGTCTGGGTCACATTTTCAAAACTATAATATTCATACATTGATTTTGATACTTATCCTGTATTTTATTCTGTCGAAATATATTTTCTGTCCATTATTTTCAAGTCACGTGTACGTGAAAATGTCGTTTTATCCCAAAGTTTAAAAAACAATGTGAATCAATTATGGTTAGGTGTCAAGCACCAATCGAGTTGTGTCTTTTAGGACCTGCGAAGCAACCACAAATTATCCTTATTCTGAAAAAACAGGTTACATTCACACTTTAGATAATCATTAAAATTATTCCAGACAAATCGATAAATGAATAAATTATAACGTTTGTATCATGAAATGAGACTACTTCAATAGTTTGTCTTTCTATTCTATATTTATAATATTTTCATCCCGAATCACTGTTTTTCTATAGGTATCGTTATCCTCTAGTCCATATCGTATATTTTCTTTAATTTCCTATTACTTGAGGCCATGTTTCATCATATAAATTATGGCTACGTGATTCTCTATTGTGAAACAATCTTTCTCAATTCACAGTCGAATATCAATGTGTCTCATGTGTCACTGTAAATAAAACTTGACCACATGGCTTAAGACATTCCGGAGTACTCATGAATTGCCTAAATTATCATTCTCAGCTCTGAATTGTGCGATTTTCATTATCACGTATGTATCGTGGTACTTTACGAAGAAAAAAGATAAACTGATAAAGGAATACCTTTTAAAATATCTCTGGTCATTTAATTTAAACAAATTATACAACGACAGAAAACGATTAAAACAATCCAAGAAGTCATATGAACAACGAAAATTGTTAATCCAGTCTTTGTGGTAACGTATGTATTGTTCACTTAAATTGCTCTGCGAGAAAATTTGTAATTGCAAATTTTACCAATAAGCAACGATATAACGAAGATCTTTCATGTTTACGTTATTTTCATACCTCCTCAATACTATAGTGTGACATAACTTGCACAGCTTGGCATATTTATCACGTATGTATCGATAACGTATGTATGGAAACAGACGTTTAAGGTGACATAGAATCTTTGCTCATAAATTTCGTCATTTCGCCAAGTTTTCCTTTTATTAACAAATGAAAGTTTTACTCAATCAAAAGATTACAATTCTATTAAGATGAAATTTGTCCTCTCTAGACTGGAAGAACGTATGTATCGATATAAAATTACGATCTTGCAAATTGACGATATTTGGTTGAATACAGACCCTTGGCTTAAAATAACCACCAAACTGGTTTTAAATATGTTATCTTACATATCTGAGGTAATGGTATATGTATAGAAAACAAGAAAATGTTGACTTTTATAACCCGTTAGTGCTTCATTTTCTAAAGTATAACGTATGCGTCCAACATCGAGCGACATCCACATGAGAACAAGCCATGCTGGGCAATATGATGCAACTAGATAAAACACACGGAAAAACATTGTCTGAATATGTGTGTGACCAAATAATTATGATTAGATTTAACTGGTGCATCCTGATTCGTTTTAAAGTCCGATTTTCGGGCGATTATTGGGTGTGCGACAATAACGTATGTATCGTTTTTCCAACGTTGCCATGGGATTTATCGGAGAATATTTATCTCTCGCAAAAAGCATAATTTTTGAAGATAATCGGGTGCAATTGGCTGAATTTTAACAAACAGTTTTCAACCAAAATCTCTTTCTCAAAAGCTGTACCCCCCTGCGACATTTAAAATATGAAAATGGGCGTCATTAGTGATTTTGGGTGTACAACAGTACAAATATACAATGGTTTACAAAGATCTTAACAAATAACAAATGGAGAAAAAAGTAAGAAAATAAGTCATATAGTAATAATGGCATGGTCAACAATTTAATTTCACAATGATTTTGAAGTTAATTTCTCATCTTGTTCGCAAAGAAAATGTATTTTGATAACTGTATTATTGTATTTTTTGAGGTGATTGTCAGAAGAGTTTTGAATTTGTGAATTGTAGGCCAAATAAAGAAGTATTTTTTCATGAATCTTTTTCTTAGTTCTAAATATTTTGGACAAATAAGTAAGAAATGGTATTCTGTTTCTATTGCATTCATGTTACAGTTCGTGCAAAGTCTATTTTCGCGTGGTGTATTTGTATATCTACCTTTTTCAATTTCAAGTTCATGGGCTGAGGTTCTAAATTTCGTTAGTGCGGTTTTGAATTTGACATCATATTCAATTTCTAGATATTTTTCTGGTTCTAATGATTCTTTAAAGAGTACATAATAGTTTAATTTATTTGAATTGGCGATTTCGGTTGACCATGACTGTACATACATGTCGTATAATCTCTGTTTGACTGTGGGCAAAATTATGTCTGTTTGGTCTTGGTTAATCCACATGAACGACAACCCAATATTTTCTAATAACGATTTAACTTGAAAAGCCCAGTTACTTCCCCTATATGTATTACCGTTTTCACAATCAGATTTTAACATTTTGTATATTGTTTTAAGAATAGAGTGTTCGTTTTGATTAATAACATGTTTCCAATATTTAACCATATTAAATTGATGTGTTACAGATAGTGGTGTTCTTCCTGTTTCTCCGTAGAGCGTTGCGAGTGGAGTAGATTTTTTAACACAAAGAGCTCGGCGTAAAAATTTAGTGTGAACGTTTTCTATATCCTTCGATGTAGTATTTCCCCATATTTATGAGCCGAATTGAAGAACTGAACCGACTAAACTATCGAATAATTTACATTTTCTTGAATTAGGAAGCTCTAACTCAATCAAAATTTTAAATAAGTTATGTAATGAGAATGATGCTTGCTTTGAGATATCTTTCTGTGTACGTGACCATGACCCATTCTTATGTAAAAAGAGTCCTAAATATTTGAATTTTGAAACCGTCTCTAACGGGGTGTTATTTATGAAGAATGTATGGTTTGTGTGCCTCCCTCTCTCAAATATCATGGCTTTAGTTTTACTTGTGTTGATTCACAAACCCCACAGCCTACAATACTGTTCAATGTCATTCAACATTGACTGTAAGGAGGCTGCAGATTTTGCGAATACAACTTGGTCATCTGCATACAAAATGAGAAAAAGTTTCATCTCTTCAAAGGTAAAGATATCTTCAAGATCAGAGTTAATACAATCAACTATATCATTCACGAACATCATGAAAACCAGAGGCGAGGACGGATCTCCTTGCTTCAACCCGACCTTCGACTCTATGAAGTCCGAAAGATCATGATCATAACGAACGCATGATTTTACGGTAACGGATGAATACATTGATTTAAGTGCATTTATAAAACGGATACTAACATTTTCTTTAAGTAATTTTGTCCAAAGTAAACTTCTATTTATGCTGTCAAAACATTTTTCATAATCTATAAATACACAATAAAGTTTTTTACCAGATGAAAGAACTTTTGATACAACAGAATTCAAAATAAAAATACAATCTATAATTGACTTCCCCTTTTGAAAACCATACTGATTATCACTAAGTACACTATTTACATTGGTCCACTTGATAAGCCTATTCAATAAAATTTGCGAATAAATTTTTGCTATAATATTAATGAGCGTGATTCCTCTGTAATTTTCTGCATTGTTCGGATCACCTTTTTAGCTCACCTGAGCACGAAGTGCTCAAGGTGAGGTATTGTGATCTATCAATGTCCGGCGTCCGTCTGTCCGTCTGTCTGTCTCTGTCTGTCCGTCTGTCCGTCATGGCGTCAACAATTTCTTTAAACGACATCTCCTCCTAAACTACTGGGTCAAAATCAACCAAACTTGGCAGAAATGTTCCTTGGGTGGTCCCGTATAAAAATTGCTAAAAGAATTGAAATCCATGAAAAACTCTGGTTGCCGTGGCATCTGAAAATGGGAAATTTCACAAAAGCTCAACAATTTCTTTAAACGACATCTCCTTCTAAACTACTGGGTCAAAATCAACCAAACTTGGCAGAAATGTTCCTTGGGTGGTCCCTTATAAAAATTGCTAAAAGAATTGAAATCCATGAAAAACTCTGGTTGCCGTGGCATCGGAAAATGGGAAATTTAACAAAAGCTCAACAATTTCTTTACACGACATCTCCTCCTAAACTACTGGGTCAAAATCAACCAAACTTGGCACAAATGTTCCTTGGGTGGTCCCTTATAAAAATTGCTAAAAGAATTGAAATCCCTGAAAAACTCTGGTTGCCGTGGCATCGGAAAATGGGAAATTTCACAAAAGCTCAACAATTTCTTTAAACGACATCTCCTCCTAAACTACTTAGTCAAAATCAACCAAACTTGGCAGAAATGTTCTTTGGGTGGTCCCTTATAAAAATTGCTAAAAGAATTGAAATCCATGAAAAACTCTGGTTGCCGTGGCATCGGAAAATGGGAAATTTCACAAAAGCTCAACAATTTCTTTAAACGACATCTCGTCCTAAACTACTGGGTCAAAATCAACCAAACTTGGCAGAAATGTTCCTTGGGTGGTCCCTTATAAAAATTGCTAAAAGAATTGAAATCCATGAAAAACTCTGGTTGCCGTGGCATCTGAAAATGGGAAATTTCACAAAAGCTCAACAATTTCTTTAAACGACATCTCCTCCTAAACTACTGGGTCAAAATCAACCAAACTTGGCAGAAATGTTCCTTGGGTGGTCCCTTATAAAAATTGCTAAAAGAATTGAAATCCATGAAAAACTCTGGTTGCCGTGGCATCGGAAAATGGGAAATTTCACAAAAGCTCAACAATTTCTTTAAACGACATCTCCTCCTGAACTTCTGGGTCAAAATCAACCAAACTTGGCAGAAATGTTCCTTGGGTGGTCCCTTATAAAAATTGCTAAAAGAATTGAAATCCATGAAAAACTCTGGTTGCCGTGGCATCGGAAAATGGGAAATTTCACAAAAGCTCAAAAATTTCTTTAAACGACATCTCCTCCTAAACTACTGGGTCAAAATCAACCAAACTTGGCAGAAATGTTCCTTGGGTGGTCCCTTATAAAAATTGCTAAAAGAATTGAAATCCATGAAAAACTCTGGTTGCCATGGCATCGGAAAATGGGAAATTTCACAAAAGCTCAACTATTTCTTTAAACGACATCTCGTCCTAAACTACTGGGTCAAAATCAACCAAACTTGGCAGAAATGTTCCTTGGGTGGTCCCTTATAAAAATTGCTAAAAGAATTGAAATCCATGAAAAACTGGTTGCCGTGGCATCGGAAAATGGGAAATTTCACGAAAGCTCAACAATTTCTTTAAACGACATCTCCTCCTGAACTTCTGGGTCAAAATCAACTAAACTTGGCAGAAATGTTTCTTGGATAGTCCCTTATAAAAATTGCTAAAAGAATTGAAATCCCTGAAAAACTCTGGTTGCCGTGGCATCGGAAAATGGGAAATTTCACAAAAGCTCAACAATTTCTTTAAACGACATCTCCTCCTAAACTACTGGGTCAAAATCAACCAAACTTGGCAGAAATGTTCCTTGGGTGGTCCCTTATAAAAGTTGCTAAAAGAATTGAAATCCATGAAAAACTCTGGTTGCCGTGGCATCTGAAAATGGGAAATTTCACAAAAGCTAAAAAATTTCTTTAAACGACATCTCCTCCTAAATACTGGGTCAAAATCAACCAAACTTGGCAGAAATGTTCCTTGGGTGGTCCCTTATAAAAATTGCTAAAAGAATTGAAATCCATGAAAAACTCTGGTTGCTGTGGCATCGGAAAATGGGAAATTTCACGAAAGCTCAAAAATTTCTTTAAACGACATCTCCTCCTAAACTACTGGGTCAAAATCAACCAAACTTGGCAGAAATGTTCCTTGGGTGGTCCCTTATAAAAATTGCTAAAAGAATTGAAATCCATGAAAAACTCTGGTTGCCATGGCATCTGAAAATGGGAAATTTCACAAAAGCTCAACTATTTCTTTAAACGACATCTCCTCCTAAACTACTGGGTCAAAATCAACCAAACTTAGCAGAAATGTTCCTTGGGTGGTCCCTTATAAAAATTGCTAAAAGAATTGAAATCCATGAAAAACTGGTTGCCGTGGCATCGGAAAATGTGAAATTTCACGAAAGCTCAACAATTTCTTTAAACGACATCTCCTCCTGAACTTCTGGGTCAAAATCAACTAAACTTGGCAGAAATGTTTCTTGGATAGTCCCTTATAAAAGTTGCTAAAAGAATTGAAATCTATGAAAAACTCTGGTTGCCGTGGCATCTGAAAATGGGAAATTTCATAAAAGCTAAAAAATTTCTTTAAACGACATCTCCTCCTTAATTTTTGAGTCAAAATCAACCAAACTTGGCAGAAATGTTCCTTGGGTGGTCCCTTATAAAAATTGCTAAAAGAATTGAAATCTATGAAAAACTCTGGTTGCCGTGGCTTCGGAAAATGGTAAATTTCACAAAAATTCAACTATTTCTTTAAACGACATCTCCTCCTTTACTTCTGGGTTAAAATCAACCAAACTTGGCAGAAATGTTCCTTGAGTGGTCCCTTATTGAAATTGCTAAAAGAATTGAAATCCATGAAAACTCTGGTTGCTGTGGCATCAGAAAATGGGAAATGTCATAAAGCTCATCAATTTTTGTAAACAACATCTCCTCCTAAACTACATGGCCAAATTCTTCTCTGGGACCACAATGCGTTACATATGCAAAGTTATTTGGCATTATTAGAACATTACTCAGGTGAGCGATTTAGGGCCCTCAGGGTCCTCTTGTTTCAAAATTGGGCTAATAATACCCTTTCCCCATTGTTCAGGATACTCGCCGTTTTGGAACATACGATTATACAGAACAAGGAGGAAGGGGGATATGAATTCATAAGCTGATTTTATTATTTCACACGGAATGTCATCAATACCAGGGCTTTTACCATTATTTTGCATAAAAACAGCTTTTCTAATCTCATCTTCTGAAATAATAGAATCAAGGTCACTGTCGACCTCGTCGGTGTCGACATTTGTTATAGACTGGTCCGTTTCCGTAGTGTTATTCTCTAATGGTATTTCAAACATCCTTTTAAAATGGTCAAACAACTGTTCCATAGAGAGAGAATCTGGAATAATATCAGGTTTACGATAAGTACCTTTAATCTTGCGCCAAAATCCCCGGGGGTCAGTTTTGGATAGATTACTAATGCGATGACCTTCGGTTAGCTTGAATTTTTTCTTTGCTGCTTTTTTAACATTGTTATAATGTGCTCGCGCACGACTAAATGCGTGTCTGTTCAAATCATTTTTCTCTCTATAGAAAGCGTTTCTTGCCCTTTTAAAAGCGAGTTTTGCTGTGAGGCACTTATCATTGAACCATTTGGATAAGGGTCTCGATACACGTTTATTTTTGGACCGTGGGGTTTTACCAAAAATTTTCAAAGCGTTCTCCGTGAGGAAACACGTGAATTTTTCTACTATACTATGCATATCATTATTTTGCGATTCATTGATAAGCTTTTGAAAACATTCATGATTATTCATAAGTTGTTCTAAAAATAAATCTTTTTTGTTTTCATCCCAAACCAGTTTTTGGCTTGATTTGACAGCACGTTCTTTTTTGGCAGTGTTATTAGCTCACCTGAGCACGAAGTGCTCAAGGTGAGCTATTGTGATTGCTTTTTGTCCGTCGTCCGTCTGTCCGTCTGTATGTCCGTCCGTCCGTACGTCCGTACGTCCGTCCGTCCGTCTGTCAACAATTTGGTGTTTACACTCTAGCATCTACAAATATAAGCCAATCTTAACCAAACTTGGTTAAAACATGTATGGCCATGAGCTCTCGGATGAGTTCGAATTTGGGTCAGATCGGACTGGAAAGTCAGGAGTTATCTGCCCTTGAATGTAAAAAATAGCTACTTTTGACATTGTTTACACTCTAGCATCTACAAATATTGGACAATCAATACAAAAGTTGGACACAATGTTGGTGACTATAAGATCTGGGATGACTTCAATTTTGGGTCAGATCGGACCAGAAAGTCAGGAGTTATCTGCCCTGAAATTTGACAAAATTGTCGTTTTTGACCGTTTTCGACTTTGTTTACACTATAGCTTCTACAAATATTGACCAATCAAGACAAAACTTAAACACAATATTAGTGACCGTAAGATCTTGGATGAGTTTGATTTTGGGTGAGATCAAACTAGATAGTGAGGAGTTATCTGCCCTTGAATGTAAAAAATAGCTACTTTTGACATTGTTTACACTCTAGCATCTACAAATATTGACCAATATGTACAACAGTTGGACACAATGTTGGTGACCATAAGATCTCGGATTGGTTTGATTTTTGGCTTGATCGGACCAGAAAGTCTTGAGTTATCTGCCCTTGAATTTGACAAAATTGTCGTTTTTGACCGTTTTCGACTTTGTTTACACTATAGCATCTACAATTATCGACCAATCAAGACAAAACTAACACAATATTAGTGACCATAAGATCTTGGATCAGTTTGATTATGGGTCAGATCGGACCAGAGAGTCAGGAGTTATCTGCCCTTGAAAGAAAAAAAGCTACTTTTGACATTGTTTACACTGTAGCATAGATCTACAAATATTGACCAATATGTACAAAAAATGGACGCAATGTTGGTGACATTATGTAAGGTTTCGGAAGAGTTTTTGTTTTGGTTTGATCGGACCAGAATGTCCCGAGTTATCTGCCCTTGAATTTGACAAAATTGCTGTTTTTGACTTTGTTTTTACTCTAACAACCACAAAATTAATGGTGACCAATCAAGACAAAACTTTGATCTTGGATATAATGGTTAATCATGGATGAATTTGAATTTGAATTTGAACTTCAGCACAATTAGACAAGCAGTTTCTGAATTATCTGCCCTTGAAATGGACAAAACTCTCGTTTTTTACTTTGTTTTCACTCCTTACAACCAGATACATGTATATTGACCTATAAAGAGGAAACAGGGACATAATGTTGATGACCATAAGTTTGTTCAGTCTTAATGTCACAAATATTAATTGATTCAAACATAACTGTGGCTCATATCATCTTGGTTCAGGTGAGCGATATAGGACCATCATGGTCCTCTTGTTTTTCAAAACTGGGTTGGATTGAATAGAAAAAAGTATTGGTGCGTGATCCGAATGTTCATTGAAATCAAATATATCGAATTTCTTAATAAATGGAAAATTATCAAAATTTGTCAAAACGTAATCAACAGTACTCATACCACCGTGGGAACAAAATGTTAACTTGCCCCGCCCACTGTCCGCGTGCAGACGACCATTGACCAATGACAAACTACACACTTGACACAACTCGAGCAGACGACGTCCGTTTGCATCTATCACGTGATCAAAGTTGTAACGACGCGGCAGGTCAATAATGGGCCCATTTTCATCGCTGATTTCGTTGCTGTCGACAAAATCATCGCATGTAGATGTGCGCCCATTAAAATCACCAGTGATAAAGACTCGCCCTCTAGCCTTGTATCTCATAATGCTTAATTCTAGATCTTCAAATAAATCTTGATCTTTGATTACCTTTGAATTACTGGGCGGGATATATATAAAACAAATAAATACATCTTCATCAAAATTAAACAAAGAAGCAGATAATTTAACCCATATCATACCAATCTGTGATTTTTCTACTATTGATACATAGTTACGTAGATAATCTTTATAAAAGAAACTGAGACCGCCACTAAATCTGCCTCTTTTGGTCTTTGGTGCTTTATTGCCGTAAATATGCTCTGAAATATAACCATTTAAATCATAATTCAAATTGTCTTTTCCAGATAACCATGTTTCACAGAGAAAGACTAGATCGAAGTTTGATATGCATGTTAGAAAGTCTGAGTCATCAATTTTCCGTTTTAGTCCATTGATGTTCCAAGATAGGATGCTGAGCTCCCGATCTTTGTGACGCCTCTAGCTCACATTTGGTGCTTTGTACTCTAGCCCGTCAATATAGAGACGTTTTCCGACGAACTTTACACTAGAACCCTTTTCTTGCGCCTCTTTCATTGGTTTGTAAAGTGGTTTACGTGCTTCTCGTATATCCTTTGATATTTGTGGTCCAATTCCAAAGTTTTCTTGGTTAAGTTTATCTTTCTTGGCAATCGTAACCTCTCGGACCTTTTCCCTTTCACTGTAGTAATGAAATTTAGCGACGATGGGGCGCGGTTTAGTGGTATTAGTAACATTAGTAGGTTTTGGACCAACTCGGTGAACGCGATCCATGATCATACTATCAGCATCTATCTCCAGCTCGTTTTTACACAATGTTTTCACTAGCTCTTCACAGTTCTCGTGATCGGATTCTTTTAGCCCATAAAACATCAAATTTTCTCTCATTGATCTGAATTCTAAGTCTAGGATCTTTTCTTCGGACAAATCTCTTTCTTTTTTTAACAGTTCATTGGATTTCTCCAATTCCTCACACATGGACGTGACCGATTTTAGGTTTTCTTTCATATGTTTCAACTCATTCGCGTGCTCGTCGTTTGCGGCTGCAATGAACTCACAACTTTTTTCGGTGTCAATGACTCTTTTGTCTAGCGATTTCATTCTGTTATCCAGGTCTGTCATTTTACAGCTTATAGAGTTAACAGTGTTTTTGATTTCCTGGAGAGACCCTATCTGATCTTGAACTGCTACCAGCTGATCTTTCATTAGTTTAACATCCTTTATCAGCTGTATAGCCCAACTCGGCGGGGCCGTTGATGCTTGGGCTGCTGGGGTTGTTGGGGTTGGCGGAGGAAACCCGTAGGGTGGGACTGCATACGGCGTAGGTGGACTTTGTACATAAGGTGGATTTGCATAAACAGGCTGATTTTGGAACGCCATGGTGTGATACTGATTGTAGTTAAAAGGAGAGTCAATGTTTGTACTCACAATATTGTTACTTTGGCTTTGGTTGTTATCTTGTGTCTGGTTCGAATCAGTTTTGTTTTGTTTTGATTTTTTGGCGCGTCCTGTATTTTGACCTGTCGAGTCGCTCGTTTTGCCCGTGCACTCCTGGCCGTTCGATTCAGCTAATGGCGATGTAGCTTTGCGTTTCTCCTTCTCTTTTTTACTCGACTGTGACGCCGTACCCTCCTGTGACTTCTTCTGAGGCATCTAGAGACACTTATGTTCAATTCCAGTTAAAAAATTCCGGTTCAAATAGTCCAAAAACTCATTTTTTCTCCAAATTTTACGGAGCGATATAACCTGTGTGTATTTGTACATGGTCACGTAATTGTAATTTCACTCAAAAGATTAAATTGATCTGTTGTGCAAAAAGGCGATAACATAGCTTTCAAAAATGGATATATATCTACTCTAAAGCTCTACCAGTATATCTTTAAGATATCATAGCATGTAAACCGATGTTATTATGAGCTTTAGATGCCGAATTTCCAAATCTACTCGCTTAGATATTTATTTTCCGCGTTGAATCAAAGTAATTTAACTAGATATCTTAACGTAGATTACCAAAGTAAATAACATAG
This sequence comes from Fragum sueziense, assembly GCA_963680895.1. Lineage (NCBI taxonomy): Eukaryota > Metazoa > Mollusca > Bivalvia > Cardiida > Cardiidae > Fragum > Fragum sueziense. The sequence continues at coordinate 34,222,847 of OY804605.1, forward strand.
ATTACAAATCAAATTTTACGTTTTAAAAGTGGCACATTGCACAGGTAACATTAACTCTTACTGAATTTTCACTGTTTTGATGCCCTTGAACGAAACGGTTTGAGAAGATACTAAAACAAAAATGCTGATATCCAGTTTTTTTTCTCTCTTTGAATAATTATTTTCTAAGCTAAATTTCACATTAATTCATTCAATGTCAACAGCCATTTTGTCATCAACAGAATTGTTTGAATTGCAAGGCTGAGTGTTTGCTGTTTGAGAAATTGTCCCTGTTGACCAGCTGTTGGTTAAGCTTGATTGCATTGTACGCAGAATCATTCAACCATGTGCCATGGGTCGGGGCTGTCACAGATACACTATTCTTGGAGAGTGCATTGGAAAATAAATTTAGACACTCAAATGTTTTGCCTCATTGTGTACATTGATATGGATGCGTTCTTTTCCTTCTTTCATTTTTTTTGATATTTTGAAAACAATATTCATTACAAAAATAAAGATCCGCTCATATTTGACTTTTGCATCACAGAGCCTTTATGATTATTACATTCATGAAAAAAATACTAAATAATGTATCATACGCATTCTGAATATGGATATAAAGGGAAATTTTAGACTGGTCTAAATTTTAACCCAAATTTGAAGGTGAAACAATGTTACTCAAACCAGACAGTGTGTTATTCATAACATAGAAACTTTTCAGGAAAAGGAGAAAATGCTTACTATTGGCATTTTCTTTTCCGTATCTATTTCTTGCTTTCCATTCTAGAGGGTAATCAGAACCAGGACTTCGGAGGAAAGGGGTATTATTCTTTGTGTATGATACCCTTTTTTTCGCTTGTGCACATCTAAGATTGTTTCGAAAATTTACAAGGAACTTTTAGAAAAATCATTACACATATTCAATAAAAGGTTTTGATGTTCAGAAAAAAATCATGAAAGTAAAAACCATAGCGTGGAGAATTTCAGTGTATAATTTCAAAGTTGTTACTCTTCTTGTTACTGTCTACGGTAAATATAGTTTCCCTCTGAGAATTTTACATTCATAAATGTCTGTAAACTTCTTCACAGATATTTTTAGCATATTTATAGTCTTTCCCTTGGCACCCTACGGTTTGTTAAGCTCAAATTAGTCATTTACAATTTGGTGTAATCTACTCTATGTGGTGATTTAATCTCCGTTATGACGAGGACAGGCAATTTTGAAAGTAAAATTTCGCAAACAAGCACACAGAATAGATACTTTTTATATCTGTTTAAATAGTAAATTACATTTATTACAGGATTACAGTTGTAGATCAACAACTTGATAATTTTTTATCTACTTTTATTTGTAGTTTTGAAAGAATGAGTATTTTCACCGTCGACAGGTCTATCAAAATGACTATTCAAAAACTGAGAATGGGAATTCAGGATAAAAAATAACAAACTCTTTTAGTTAGAATATCAAGAAATATGATAAAATCATTTCTTATTGTGAAATGTAAAATAACTCGTAAAATATTGTCAATTATTTACTCATAACGCAGATTACACTTAATTTATACCAGAGTTAGGAAAAGTATTGCAAAAATTAAAAATCGCTGTATTTGAGTCTTGATATTTCGCATTATTGTTCATAAATGTTTGTTCTACGGAATTAAAAAGAAAAACAACGGTTTTGAAGAAGTTCATTTTTGCTCAATTTGCAAATTGGAATCGATGTCCTATTCTGAGAATGAGTGTTTACTTTTAGCCCATACTACACAAACATGACTAACTAAGCCCATGTTGGCTACCTGTGGTCTAGACAAATGAATTTCAGATAACAATAAATGCTAACTTATTTAATCTGATGACTTACAAGCAGGGACGTAGCCAGAGGAATTGAGTTGTACTCAAAGAACATTGGGGCCAGAGGGGCGATAGGGCCACCAATTTAAGGCTTAAAGCCATTACTGCACAGTGATACCTTTTGAACCCACACAATAAAATGCTTGGGAAAACATTATGGAAAAGGAAGAAATTGCTTGTGACAAGTGTTATTTTACCCAGAGACCAAAATTGTAACATTTGATTGACTTGAATAAGCCGAATTTGTCGTCTGCTTCGATTATTACCAACAAAGTGTACTCAAATGAGTACTTGAGTATGTCTGTCTACGGCCCTGACAAGTAATGTGATTTAGATTTAGAAATACTGATTCAGAAAATGTTTATGAATAGATTTATCACCCCAGGGATATCATTATAATCATGACTTGGCCAATATTCTTTTTGACATTTTCTTTTCTTTTACTCTCATTTTTTAACTTTTAATTGTTACTCTGCCGCACATATTTTTTGGAGTTATTGCCCTTTGTTAATTTTCATTGTTATTTTTTATCCAGAGCATAACTCATAAGGTATATAAGGTAGAATCATGAAACTTCATAGGTGAATGTTCTAGAACGTATTATGGAGAGGTGCAGTGCACAAGAACTGTTACTTTGCTGATCATATGTTTGGAGTTATTGCCCTTTGTTTATTTCATACTAAATTTTTGTCCAGTCTCAGCATAACTCAAAAATTATGTAAGATAGATGCAGAAGTGCAGTACACAAGAAGTGTTACTCTGCGAACCATATCATTGGAGTTATTGTGCTTTGTTGTTTTCTTTTTTAACTTTTGTCTGGAGCATAACTTAAAAAGTATGTAAGTTAGAGTCATGAAACTTCATAGGTGGATAGATGTCATTTGGAGAAGTGCTGTGCACAAATACTGTAACTGTGCAGATAATATTTTAGAGTTATTGACCTTTGTTGATTCTCATACTTAATTTTTGTCTGGAGAATAACTCAAAAAGTATGTAAGTTAGAGTCATGAAACTTCATAGGTGGATAGATCTCATTATGGAGAAGTACAGTGCACAAAAGTAATTCTGTCGATCATTTATTTAGAGATTATTACACGGCAGATGAGGGCCGGAGAGTGATATTGTCCCGCAACAGTGATATCTGCATCGAGGTCTTTAGACCGAGGGCAGATATTGAGGTTAGGGCCGATATCACTCTCCGGCCCGAATCTGCTGTGTAATAATCTGGATATTGCATTCTTTTTGTAACAAAAAACTTCACTATGTGAATAAAGATTACCTTTAGATAAAATTTCCGCAGATGTTCCAGTTGAAATAAACTCAATATCATTCGTTTATTGAAAAAATCGCACTTGAATTGAAGACAGAAAACGTTACGACAGCAGCCATTTTTGTAAACAACATTGTGTTTTTCTGACGTCATTGACGTTTCGCGTCACGAAAAGGCAAGTGCAAAAGATCTGTACCTATAGTTTTTGGAATAAATTCCTTAGCAACGGGCAGATCTCGCATATCTGCCCGCTGCTAAGGACTCACGTGGATATAGCTTTTTCGGCCCGCCCGATATCTGGCCGATTCTAGCCGAAAATGTTACTATTTATAGAAACAGAATGTAATATTTGGAGTTATTGCCCTTAGGGTATTTTTATACACAAATAATGATAAAATACTACCATTGGACTGATTCTATTGTTAACCCTTTCCCAAATGGCAAAATCTTAGGGTGATCCACTTCAAAAACTGCCACAAAAGGTAAAAATGGAAGTTATTAAAGATAGGATTTGTGTAAAATATGGCACAGAAAATATTGAGACAAAAGGAGAAACTGCTGGTTATCAGCAGTTTCTTCTTTTGTTTCAATGTTTTCCCAAGCCTTTTCTATTAGGGACATCAAAACCAGGTCTTGTTTGGGAAAGGGTTAAAGGTAGGCTGTTGAGGGGGCATAATTATATGTTTCATATACATCTCTTGTTATTGTTATTGTTGCAGGAATATTGATTAAAGAATATCAGTGTGTAACAAATTTTACAAGATGGATGAGGAATCTGGGTATTATTACCAGCTGATTGGCTTTGTCGTGGACCTCGGGACAGAGACTTTACTAAAGATTTTACAGAAACAAGTGCCTAATGGTCAAACCCTGGACAAATTTATCAAAAACAGACAGTCTGCAATAAAAAATTTAGAGAAAAGGAAAGTTTTGAACGACATGCAGATGAAAGTCCTGAATGCCACAACTATAGATAGCACCAAGTTAGACATATCTTTGCTGTTTACTTTGATACGAAACCTTACAAACGTACAGCCACCTAATGCAGGATGGGAGGCAAAAAGCATAGCATCATCGGAAGTATCCACAGGTGCATATTTAGTTAGACTAAAAAATGTCAGGAATGAAGCAATTGCCCACAAAGCACAGACATCCTTGACTGAAACTGAATTTGAAAAATTCTGGAAAGAGACCGAGCAATGCCTCATTGGTTTAGCAAGAGAAATAAGTCCTGAAGTAGAACTGGAAGTCTCAGAGAAGATTGGAAAACTGAAAGTCAAGTCTGTTGATTTGAATGACAAGTTCAAGTTAGATAAGTTGTTGAAATGGTACTTTGAAGACAACAGTGCTAAAATAGAGGAAATTGCTACACAGATGAAAGAAATCAATAGCAAGGTAATTATGGCTTCAGGTAAGTGGGGGTCATGGCTTTTCAAAATGCAATATTTCATTGATTATTCACCAACTGCCATGTTGTGGGTACTCATTGGATTGGTCTCGCGGAGTACCCACAATAAAGGGTTTTAGTTTGAAATAACGAATTAAGAATGCCTTTACCCCTGCTTATCCACGGTGGATAATCAAGTGATACAATATTTCAGAAAATCTTCAATAATTTTGTAAATACTGGACCGATTTGAATTCGGCCTGAAGCAGAGAATGTGGACAGACGTCACACATTAGATGGGCGTAGTTGAATTTTAAAAAGTCCACTGATAAAAATGTTATTGAAGATAAACCAAAATTTTGGTTTATCTTCAATAACTTTTTTATCAGTTGATTTTTCAAAAATCCAACACGTCCAGCTTACTCCTTGCAATTTCCCACATTCTCTGCTTCAAACGGAATTCAAATTGGTCAAGTATTTAAAAAGATACTGAAGATTATCGGAAATTCTGTGTCATGTGATTATACACTGTGTTATCTATTGCTCTGAAGGTAATGATAAGTTATTAGCCCTTTCCCAATTGTAAAAAAATGGACTGTTCCAATTTGAAAGTTGCTGCAGACAAAAATGTTAATACAGAATAGAATATGTGTATGATATAATGCTGAAAATATTGGCGCAAAAGATGTAAATGCTGATTATCAGCATTTTTCCCCTGATGGCTTCTAAACCAACATTTTTAGGGATGTCAAAAGCATCTTTTGTTCGGGAAAGGGTTGAATGTATTTAAAATCTTTCTTGATAAAGAAATGTAGTAAAAATCAGAGATTTCTCTTGAAAAAATTAGACAAGTTATGATATATGATATAAGTCTTTGATTTCTTGTGTTAATCAGAGCTAAGAGGTGACAAAGACTTTTCAAAATGCAATATTTCATTTACTGTTCATCAAACCCTTTGTTGTGGGTACTCATTGGAATAATCTCTTCGAGACTTTTCAAATGAGTACCCACAACATAGAATTTTGAATTGAAATAACAAAGTAAGAACATCTTCACCTTCACTTATGTGTTTGCTCTGGTTTAGGTATTCCATCTCGGTGTTCTCCCCAGCCCAATAAGTTGTATCGGCCCCACTACAGCTTCATGGAAATCAATGTAATGCTACTACAGCTTCAAAACTACCCCACAGCTTAATTTCTTCAAAAAGGTCATCAAATTGAGGGATTTGTAGATATTTTATGTCAAAAAGTGATAAATAATGCATTCTTATAAAATTAAATGTAATAATTCTGTATAAAAACATTATGGGAAAAGAAGAAATTGCTCAAATTGAGCAATTTCTTCCTTTCCCATTATGTTTTTATTCACCATTATTTGCATGAACACAATTCATTTCACGGTTTACCAATGCTTATAATTTGCCACTACAGCTTAAAATTTTCTGCGGAGAACACTGCATCTATAGTTAGATACCAAACTCTTCATGCAACTTCAGAATGATGTCAAACATGACAACAGAAATTGACAATGGTATGCCTTTTCTATTTCGATACCCTTGTCAATTTTCTTTGCCACGGATAAAGCCCGAAGTTACAGAAAGTGTTTTGTAGATAATGATGAAATATCTTAATTCTAGATTGATAAATAACCATGCAAAATGAACATAAAATTTCAGTCACTTGAAATTGTTGTCTGCAATACCTTTCAATTTGGACCAGTCTAAAATTTTGCCATCAGGTAATGGGTTAATAAAGAATGTAAAAGGAAAAGTTGAGAAAAGTTATGACTAAAGTAAGTCTTCAATTTATTGACTTGTGTTTATCCATTAGCAAACAGCAAAATTTAAGCCAATTCAAAGATGATGCAGACGACAATTTCTTGTGAATGAATTTTTTCATTTTTTGGTCTTTCTGGAGAGAAAGCATTGTCACGGTGGGGATTGTGCATGCTGGGATGGATAACGAATACGGACAAAAATAATCTCGAATCTTGTCAAATATTTTGCAATAACTCCTTTATTTCTTTGTCGATTTTCAAAAGGTCTGTTGCATGTACCCCGCCTTGAAAATCTCTTTCCTCGGATACATGGATTATTTGTGGTATCCTTTTAATTTTTCCAAAAATTGATCCCAACTGACCAGAAAATGAAATACTACGGCAAAATAAGCCACGCTTCAGGTAGGAAATTGTGCAATAATTTTCTTATTTCTGTGTCAATTTTCAAGCGGTTTGTTGCATGTAGCCCGCCTTACTGAGCGCTTTCCTCAGGTGTATTACTTATTTGAAAACTCCCAATATTTTCCCCAAAAATTGGTCCCAACTGACCTGAAAAACGACCAGATTTTTTGTCGTTTTTCTGGTCGGTTGGGATCACTTTTCGCAAAAAGTACAAAAAGGTTTCGTACAAAGCATACATTGGAGGAAAGAGCTCAGTAAAGCAGGGTACATGCAACAAACCGTTTTTGAATTGACACAAAAATAAGGAAGTTATTGCAAAATGTCTTACCTGAAGCGAGGCAAATTTGTCCGTAGATTTACCCATCCCAGCATGCACAATCCCCACCGTGATTGTTGGAAATTGAAAAAAAATGCTTGTGACAATCAATTTCATTATTTTCCACAATGTTTTATCTTTAGGGCGTCAAAAAGGGGTCATAATGTATGAACATGTTATTTCTAGATGGAAAAACAGCCGGATCTTAGTAGCGAGCTTCGTGATGTAAAACATTCCTTAGACTTGATGCAGACTGAGGTCAAAACTTTGAGGTTGCAGCAGTCTATGTCTTCCAGTCTACCTTCATTTCCCTCACAGGTATTACACTTTTGTTGTTGATAGTTTAACCTAATACTGCACATTAACGCCTTTTGACTTTTTCACAAGAAGTCAGGGATTGATAGAACTGAAAAAATTGTTGAATATTAAACCCATTTCAATGTTAGAATTAAATGTTTCATGAAGCCCAATCAATGTATCAGCCAATTGAGAAACATGCGGTAACTATTTTTAGATGGTTCAATTCATTATATAAAGTTACTAGATTGATACCTATAGTTACCATACCCTATTTGCTTAGATCTGAAAGAAAGAAGCCAAGAGTAGAAACAGTAAAAAAGATAAAAATGGTGTATAAATATGATTGTCAGTTGTTGGTTAAGGTTTGCAAATGCAGTTACAGATGATATAACACTTTGAAAAATATACAATATGGTATACTTTACTAAACGTAGTCTCACTCAATCAAATTATTGCCTAAAGAAAGATGCCTGTAAACCCCTTCCCAAACAAGACCTGATTTTGACGTCCTTATAGAAAAGGCTTGGGAAAACATTGAAACAAAAGAAGAAACTGCTGATAACCAACAGTTTCTCCTTTTGTCTGAATTGTCTCAATATTTTCTGTGCCATATTTTACACAAATTCTATCTTTGATAACTTCTGTTTTGTCGTTTGTGGCAGTTTTTTGAAGTGGATCACCTTAAAATTTTGCCGTATTGGAAAGGGTTAAGAGGATCGCTGTATTCTTTGATTTGAATGAACCAATTATCCACATTGCAGTACCTATGGGGAGTATGGAACTATCTACTCCTATGTTTTTCCCCCTGCCTTTGGGGCACCGCCTGATGGCGTTCATATTGGTTATGTATGTGACCCGTCACGCTAAAAGGGACCTTATCGGATGTGTGAAAAATATCGACCCTAGTCAGTCTGCGCAGTCCGCGCAGCCAGACTAGGGCCGACACTTTTCACTTTTATGCAATTTTCTAAATCTGGAATGTTTCCCCTATCTTACTATATGTTCATTATTCGCATACGGGATCTGGATGATCTGTGCTGGGTCTGACAAATTTATCAAAATTTTGATTTTTGGAGTTCGGATAAGGTCCCTTTTAGCGTGACGGGTCACATATGTGTTTGTCAACTATAATCTCTTGCATCCATCAATGTTCTCTTTCTTACAATGTAACTTGATCACACACATTTATTATAAACACAAAAAATACATTTAAACACAAAGACATTAAGAAACATGTTAAAATCCAGTGCGCTCAATTTACAGTGACTTTTTACATATATGATTTTCTTTTTTCTATGCAGAGAGAAGAGAGGCGATGAGTTTTTAATTCACTGCTACCCATCTACAGCTGGGTAGACTGAGGTGTTGACAAATAAGTGTCTTGGTCAAGGACACACGTCCTGAGCGGGACTTGAACCCGGATCATCCGGGCTACAAGCACAGTGCTCTCACCACTGTGCTATCGAGGCTGTCATGGACTGTTACACTAGGGAATTTCCTATTATATTTCGATGGCTATATTTACTCCAAAATAAAGTTTTTGACATATTTGATATCCATTGACGATGACTGGACCCGATTTTTCATTCGAATAATGATATGTTGACATAACAAATGTCAACTGTAGATTTCAGAGCATTTCTGTTTCACAATCACACTTTATTTCTTTCCAGAATTTTAGTGAGGGGTCAACTGTGTCAGACGGCAATGGGTCTCAGGAGGTTTCACAGATCCAGAAAGAAGTGAATGAATGGAGAAATTATTACTTCAAAATGATGATGTGTAAGTTACACTAAGTCAAGATTCGACACAAACAGTGTTCCGAGATCCCAAGGACTCACAAAATCCAGGATAGATCCATGTCTTTGGAAGATAAGGATTCCTTTGCACGTTGGATAATCACGTGATACAATATTTTCAGAAAATCCTCAATAATTTTGTAAATACTGGACCGATTTGAATTCGGTTTGAAGCAGAGAATGTGGACAGACGTCACACATTACATAGATGTGGTTGATTTTTAAAAAATCAACTGATAAAAAGTTATTGAAGATAAACCAAATTTTGGTTTATCTTCAATAACTTTTTAATCAGTTGATCTTTCAAAAATCCAACACGTCCAGCTTATTTCTGGCATTTTCCCACCTTCTCTGCTTCAAACCGAATTCAAATTGGTCAAGTATTAAAAAAGATATTGAAGATTATCGGAAATTCTGAGTCATGTGATTATACACTGTGCTTTGGGTCTTTGGTTTTTCAGAATGGGCTCTACTGGATCCAGTTGATTGAATCATTCCCACAAAATGACACTTTTTGACACCTCACAATGAGAGCTTTTGAAAATATTGTGGACATGAAACATTTGCTTGTGACAAGGAATTTTTTCTTTCCCCACAATACTTTCTACTCCAAAAGAACAATTAGATTATAAAACTTCATTCACTTGAAATTGTCTTCTTCAACATCATTTAATTTGGACCAGTCTAAAATTTTTCCATCAGGTAATGTGTTATCAAGGCAGCAAGTGTAAATTGTAACACAAAATAGGAAGGACCCCTGACTTTAAGGAGGGCAACCTTATGCAGAATGTAGGGATTCCTCCTTCCTCCCTGGTAAAAAAAAAAGTTAGCATCGAACCCTGTAAGTTTAACGACACTGACTAGTTACTCAGGCTGAAGCAATATGATAGAAATGCTGTTCAAACTGGCATTTAACCCTGTTCAATCAATCAATCAATCAATCAAGCAATCAATCAACCGATCAATCAATTGATCAATCAATATATTTAACATAAATTAATTTGTTGTCTGCAACTCCTTTCAGATTGGACCTTGAATATTGCAGTTTGAGAAAGATTAAAGTATTTTGCCAATAAAACCTTGTTTTATTATTGCTAGTAGAGTCAGTGTTGGAAATTGTAACACACAGTTTCTTCATTTCCAGTCATATGTGTAACAAAAGATCCTTCAAAAAAGATTTGGTTCAGAAAAGGCTAACCCAATTAAGGACAACAAAATAGATGGTTCGTTAACCCTTTCACAAACAAGACCTGCTTTTGACATCCCTAATAGAATTGGCAACCTAATAGAATTGGCTTGGGAAAACATTGAGGCAAAAAAGAAAATGCTGTATACTGGAGAGGTTTTGATGGCAGTGGGTATAGAAACAAAATTATGCTTTTATTGGTGGCTGATAAACCAGCTTTTTCTCCTTTTCTCACAATATTTCTATATATCTCTAGGTATGTACACAGGAGAGGTGGATCCCGGTCTTGACCAGGTTGATGGGAGTGGATATAGAAATCCAAACGCTTTTACTGGTGGCTGATTTCCAGCTTTTTCTCCTTTTCTCACAATATTTCTATATATCTCTAGGTATGTACACCGGAGAGGTGGATCCCGGTCTGGACCAGGTAGATGGGAGTGGATATAGAAACCCAAATGCTTTTACTGACGATGAAATTAAAGAGTATTCAGAGGAATTAGGTAAACACTTTATCCTATTCATGCTTAACTCTTTCCCAAAAGACAAAATTTTAGGGTGATCCACTGGGAAAGCTGCTGCAGAATACAACAAGAATTGTCCGCGGACAATAAAGCTCGCCCTAACGAGAGCTTGTCACAAAGAAAAGTCATTTCCTAAGTCAAGGTAAAAAGGTCATGGCCCAAAATGAAATTTTTTAAAAGTAGGTCAAACTCAAAGGTCAAGGTCACAAGGTCCAAGGTTATGGTCAAATGTGAACTGTGTCGGAAGGAGGTGTCCATGTGTGAAATATCAAGACTGTAGGTGTAAAAGGACATGAGATATAGGCCAGGTTAAAAAAATTTAAAAGTAGGTCAAACTCCAAGGTCAAAGTCACAAGGTCCAAGGTCATGGTCAAATGCGAACGGTGTTGGAAGGAGGTGTCCATATGTGAAATATGAAGACTGTAGGTGTAAAAGGACATGAGATATAGGCCAGGTTAAAGTTTTTTGAAAGTAAGTCAAACTCCAAGGTCAAGGTCAAAAGGTCCAAGGTCATGGTCAAATGTGAACGGTGTTGGAAGGAGGTGTCCATATGTGAAATATCAAGACTGTAGGTATAAAAAGACATGAGATATAGGCCTGGTTAAAGTTTTTTAAAAGTAGGTCAAACTCCAAGGTCAAGGTCACAAGGTCCAAGGTCATGGTCAAATGTGAATGGTGTTGGTAGGTGTCTATATGTGAAATATCAAGGCTGTAGGTGTAAAAGGACATGAGATATAGGCCAGGTTAAAGTTTTTTAAAAGTAGGTCAAACTCCAAAGTGTGAACGGTGTTGGAAGGAGGTGTCCATATGTGAGATATAAAGACTGTAGGTGTAAAAAGACAAGAGATATAGGCCAGGTTAAAGTTTTTTAAAAGTAGGTCAAACTCCAAGGTCAAGGTCACAAGGTCCAAGGTCATGGTCAAATGTGAATAGTGTTGGAAGGAGGTGTCCATATGTGAAATATCAAGACTGTAGGTGTAAAAAGACATGAGATATAGGCCAGGTTAAAGTTTTTTAAAAGTAGGTCAAACTCCAAGATCAAGGTCAGGAGGTTCAAGGTCATGGTCAAATGTGAATGGTGTTGGTAGGAGGTGTCCATATGTGAAATATCAAGGTTGTATGTGCAATAGGGCATAAGATATAGACCAGGTTAAAGTTTTTTTTAGGCCAGGTTAAAGTTTTTTAAAAGTAGGTCAAACTCCAAGGTCAAGGTCACAAGGGCAAAGGTCAAGGTCTCAAATGAAAGGTCTTGGTGAGAGGTATCCACTTGTGAAATATGAAGGCTGTAGGTGTAATAGGGCATTAGATATAGGCCAGGTTAAAGTTTTTTTAAAACGGTCAAAAAGTAAGGTCTTAGTTAGAGGTACCCACAGGTGAAATATGAAGGCTGTATCTCTAACAGGGCATGAGATATGAGCCAGGTTAAAGTTTTTGCGGACGCTGACGCCGACGCCGATGCCGACATCCGGGGGTATGACAATAGCTCTTCCGAGACTATCGTCCCGGGCGAGCTAAAAATGATGATAACAAAGAAATGGTTTGTGTAAAATATGGCACAGAAAATATTCAGACAAAGGAGAAACTGCTGGTCATCGGCAGTTTCTTCTTTTGTTTCAATGTTTTCCCAAGCCTGTTCTATTAGGGACGTCAAAACCAGGCCTTGTTTGGGAAAGGGTAAATTGACATGGTGGGTAATCACTTGACACAACAATTGAAGAAAATCTTCTTTGATTTTATTTACCCTTTCCCAAACAGTAAAAGATTAGGTTGGTTCAATTTGAGAGCTGTTTCAGGAGACAAAACCGATATTGTCAAGGAAAGGATTTGAGTACAAAACAGCACAGAAGATATTGAGGCAAAAGGAGAAAATGCTGATTCATCATTGTCTTCTTTTGCCTCAATGTTTTCCCATGCATTTTCTTGCAGGGATATCAAAACCAGGTCATGTTTGGAAAAGATGAATTCCGTCTTCTCTGCTTCAAGACTGTGATTTGCAAATTGGTGAAATTTGAATCTTGTTGTATGCCCCAAAATGAATGTTTATGAGTCCAAATTTGTGTATATCATAGCACAGAAAAAGTTGTGACAAAAGGAGAAAATGCTTATTATCATTTAGCATAATTTTCTTCTTTTACCTTAGTGTTTTCGAAATCCTATGTATCAGGGATGTTAAAACCAGGGGCCTTATCAATTATCCAACAACCATTTTTATGTAAACTGTGTGACAAAAAAATCTGATTGCAGGAGATATCAGATTGAACCAATCAGGATTGTTGTTACAAGTAATTACGGAAAAAATGATCGTATGATCGTTGATAATACGGTCCCTAGACTGGTTACCACCCTTGAAATCTACTACGGATTTTTATACGGGCCCCTGGTCTTGTGTGGGAGAAAAATTAGTTATTTTGTACAACATTTTTCAGGTGCTGACTGGGAGATATTTGCAATATATTTAGGGTACAGACAACAGCAAATTGATCATCTTAAAGACACCTATCCAAGACAAGTATGATTTACTCTTTAATTAAGTCTTTGTACTATTTACTCTTGAAACAAGTCTATGAACAAGAGCTGAAGCTTAAGCCTTGAATTTAAGAAGCTACAAGTTCGGATATGTAACATGCTCATGCTCTAATCTGAACCCCATTCTCAAATCGCACGAAATCCGCGTGAACTTCAATCGAATACCCTTCAACGTTGGAGAGTATCCCTTTGAAGTTGAGCATGTTCTCATGAGAATATACTTAAGTTTTTTTCGGGAAACCGGAGCCTGGTCAATGTGAACATATAGATTATTGCATTTAGTATGTATTGAAATATATTGTGTCCAAGTTTTTTGGCAGAGTCGCTTAAGTACCAAACTGGCAGATTTTAATTGGACCAAGTTAAAAGTAGTTTTAGACAATAAAATTAGTGCTACTTTTATGTGAAATATATTCATTTTACAATGTAGAGTGTCATGCTTGAAGGTCAAGGTAAAAAATTGTGGTCATTTTTTTAACCCTTTCCCAAACGACAAAATTTTAGGGTAATAGGCTTCAAATACTGCCACAAATGACAAAATGGACATTATTAAGGATAGGATTTGTGTAAAATATGGCACAGAAAATATTGAGACAAAAGGAGAAACTGCTGGTTATCAGCAGTTTCTTCTTTTGTTTCAATGTTTTCCAAAGCCTTTTCTACTAGGGACGTCAAAACCAGGTCTTGTTTGGGAAAGGGTTGAATAAGAAATTGTGTTTTGAATTTGATAAACAAATTTTGTCGACATTTTACAGATTGAGACTCTCCTTCTCACGATGTTGCGAAAGTGGCACCATGAAGTAGCGGGATGCGAGAATGAAAATCCAAGGGACCTTTTGGCAGCGGCATTTGTTGGAATACGTGACAATTTGACTGCTTCCAAAATTTTGGGAGGACGTGAAAGATTGCCAGGTGAAGATTTTGACATTTTGACCCTTGTTATACTGAATTGATCCATTAAAAAATGCGGAAATCAGGTTGATCAATATTGTAAAGTTTTGCGGACAACATCAATGTTACTAAACCCATTAACAGACAACAAAATTCTAGACTGATCCAAATCCAAAGATGATGCAGACAACAGTTTTTAGTGACTGAAATTGTACATTTTGGTCTCTCTGAGTAGAAAGCATTGTGGAAAATGAAGAAAATTAAGATAGCTTGTCACAATGATTTCTACTGCCTTTATATCAAGGGGCATCAAAAGGCATCATAATGTGGGAATGTGTTAAAATTCGGTCACCAGCATTTAAATAAACTGCTAAAGATTGTCAAAAATTGGCATAATCTTTTCTGTCTGTCTCTTGGTTTCATAAAAATTATATTGGAATAATTTTCTCAGGGAGTTTTCCTTTTCCAACACAAGTCCTTTATTAAACTTACTTAGCCCTTTCTTAAGCAACAAACTTTTTTGATGGCCTGATTTGGAAAGAATTGCAGACCACAAAATAATTGATATCAAAAGTTTAAAATATGCACATATCGATATATGGTATGGCATAGAAATTATTGAGAACTTGCTTAAAGTCATTTTTTTTAGCTCCACTGGCTGAAGGCCAGCCAGCTATTGTCATGGCGTTGTGTCCGTCCGTGCGTCCGTCCATTAACTTTTCTTCAAAACATCTTCTCCTCTTATACCAGTGGGCCAACTTTCACCAAACTTGGCAAGAATGTTTCTTGAGTGACCCTTTTCAAAACTTGTTCGCGAATTTTTAATTCGTCAGAAAATGTGGGCGTGGCAGGGCGGGGCTGATCAGACTTGGAGAAATCATAAGAAAATTCTTTAAAAATCAACCATTGGGCCAATTTGCACCAAACCTGGCAGAAATGTGCCTTGAGTCATTCTTTTCAAAATTTGTTCATAAATTTTTACATTTGTCAAAAAATGTGGCCGTGGCAGGGACAAGGGGCTTATCAGACTTAAAGAAATCATAAGAAAATTCTTCAAAAATCAACCATAGGGCCTATTTGAACCAGACTTTTCAGGAATGTTCTTTGAGTCTCTCTTTTCAAAATTTATTCACAAATTCTTACATTTGTCAAAAAAAAGTGGGCGTGGCAGGGAGGAAGGGGCTTATCGGACTTGAAGAAATCATAAGAAAATTCTTTAAAAATCAACCAGTGTGCCCAATTGAACCAAACTTTGCAGGAATGTGCCTTGAGTCATTTTTTTCAAAATTTGTTCACAAATTTTTGTATTTGTCAAAAAATGTGGCAGTGGCAGGGAGAAAGGGGCTTATCAGACTAGAGAAATCATAAGAAAATTCTTTAAAAATCAACCATTATGCCAATTTGAACCAGACTTTGCAAGAATGTTCTTTGAGTCTCTCTTCAAAATTTATTCACAAATTTCAAGATTTGGCTGTGTAAGGCTTACAAGAAATCATGGGATAATTCTTCCACTTTAGCCAGTGGAGCGATTCAGGCCCTCCTGGGCCTCTTGTCTTTTCTCTCAGTCCGTGGCCATAGCACAGTTGGTAGTGCATCAGACTCTCATTCATGAGGTCCCACTTGTAATCCTCGGCTGTGGCAAACATCCTTTCAGACAAAATTGTCTCCCACCAATGGTTTGATATCATAGACCTATGTGGGCAAGCTTCTGGAGGCTCTGCAAGGATATTTTGGTAGTACTGGTAGGAGAAACATCAGGAAATTCATAGTTGGGTTCTCCAGCCTGAGCAATTTGACCATAGCAGTTGAAAGAGGCATTAAACCTTGGTCAATCAGTCTTTTTACTCAATGTTTTCCAAAAAAAAATTTCTCCCGAAAATGGTTAATTTCTCCTTTTGTAGAAATGAAGAAACTGAAACCAAAGAAAGAGACAGGGAATAAGATAAAGCAGATAAAGTTTGCTACAAAACCAACTGCTGCATTTGCTACAATGTTACAAATGGGAGCTATGGGGGCTGGTGCCATGCCTTTCCCTAGTGGACAAAGTAGTGTTGGTTATGGCAACACCAGTCAAAACAGTGGTAAGTAAAATAGTCATATAGTTGAAAACATCATGGAAAATGAAGAAATTGCTCATGACAAGCAATTTCTCCATTTCCCACAATGTTTTCTATACAGAAAGTTCAAAAATGGATGATATGGGGACTGGTGCCATGCCTCTCACTACTGGACAAAACCCCATAGGTTATGGTAACACTAGCCAAAGTAGTGGTAAGTGAAAAAGTACTTATTTGTTGTTAATGTTTGAAAATGTTGTAGCTACAGCTTGAATAAGCTGCAGTTTCCCATAATCTGATTTTAGCTCCTCTGGCTGTCATTGAAATCATATAAGAGACCAATGATACATGTCACTACAAGGTCATATCGTCGGTGGGGAGTCAAAACCTTGTAACTACAGCTTGAATAAGCTGGAGTTACGAGGTTTTGACTTCCCACCGACAATATCTCATATTGTATCAAAGTACTCTGAGATATGACTGTGTAGTGACAGGTATTATTATACCCCCCACCTACGAAGTAGAGGTGTAGTGACAGGTATTATTATACCCCCCACCTACGAAGTAGAGGTGTAGTGACAGGTATTATTATACCCCCCACCTACGAAGTAGAGGGGGGTATAATGGTTTCACCATGTCTGTCTGTCTGTCTGTCCGTCCGTCCGTCCGTCCGTCCATCCGTCCGTCCGTCCGTAGACTTTTTCGTTTCCGTGCTCTAACTCAAGAACCGGTTGACCTAGGATCATGAAACTTTACACAGTTGTTGCCCATGACCCAAGGAGGTGCCCTATTGTTTTTGGGTCACCAAGGTCAAAGGTCAAGGTCACAATCGGGCTTTGTTTAAAATCCGTTTCCGTGCTCTAACTTGAGAATCGGTTGACCTAGGATCATGAAACTTTACACACTTGTTGCCCATGACCCAAGGAGGTGCCCTATTGTTTTGGGGTCACCAAGGTCAAAGGTCAAGGTCACAATCGGACTTTGTTTAAAATCTGTTTCCGTGCTCTAACTCAAGAACCGGGTGACCTAGGATCATGAAACTTTACACAGTTGTTGCCCATGACCCAAGGAGGTGCCCTATTGTTTTTGGGTCACCAAGGTCAAAGGTCAAGGTCACAATCGGGCTTTGTTTAAAATCCGTTTCCGTGCTCTAACTTGAGAACCGGTTGACCTAGGATCATGAAACTTTACACACTTGTTGCCCATGACCCAAGGAGGTGCCCTATTGTTTTTGGGTCACCAAGGTCAAAGGTCAAGGTCACAATCGGACTTTGTTTAAAATCTGTTTCCGTGCTCTAACTCAAGAACCAGGTGACCTAGGATCATGAAACTTTACACATTTGTTGCCCATGACCCAAGGAGGTGCCCTATTGTTTTTGGGTCACCAAGGTCAAAGGTCAAGGTCACATTCGGACTTTGTTTAAAATCCGTTTCCGTGCTCTAACTCAAGAACCGGTTGACCTAGGATCATGAAACTTTACACACTTGTTGCCCATGACTAAAGGAGGTGCCCTATTGTTTTGGGGTCACCAAGGTCAAAGGTCAAGGTCACAATCGGACTTTGTTTAAAATCTGTTTCCGTGCTCTAACTCAAGAACCGGGTGACCTAGGATCATGAAACTTTACACAGTTGTTGCCCATGACCCAAGGAGGTGCCCTATTGTTTTTGGGTCACCAAGGTCAAAGGTCAAGGTCACAATCGGGCTTTGTTTAAAATCCGTTTCCGTGCTCTAACTTGAGAACCGGTTGACCTAGGATCATGAAACTTTACACACTTGTTGCCCATGACCCAAGGAGGTGCCCTATTGTTTTTGGGTCACCAAGGTCAAAGGTCAAGGTCACAATCGGACTTTGTTTAAAATCTGTTTCCGTGCTCTAACTCAAGAACCGGGTGACCTAGGATCATGAAACTTTACACATTTGTTGCCCATGACCCAAGGAGGTGCCCTATTGTTTTTGGGTCACCAAGGTCAAAGGTCAAGGTCACATTCGGACTTTGTTTAAAATCCGTTTCCGTGCTCTAACTCAAGAACCGGTTGACCTAGGATCATGAGACTTTACATAGTTGTTGAACATGACCCAAGGAGGTGCCCTATTGTTTTTGGGTCACCAAGGTCAAAGGTCAAGGTCACAGTTGGACTTTGTTTAAAATCTGTTTCCGTGCTCTAACTCGAGAACCGGTTGACCTAGGATCATGAAACTTTACACAGTTGTTGCCCATGACCCAAGGAGGTGCCCTATCGTTTTTGGGTCACCAAATTCAAAGGTCAAGGTCACATTCAGACTTTGTTTAAAATCCATTTCCGTGCTCTAACTCAAGATCGGTTGATCTAGGATCATGAAACTTTACACAGTTGTTGCCCATGACCCAAGGAGGTGCCCTATTGTTTTTGGGTCACCAAGGTCAAAGGTCAAGGTCACAATTGGACTTTGTTTAAAATCCGTTTCCGTGCTCTAAATCGAGAACCGGTTGACCTAGGATCATGAAACTTTTCACAGTTGTTGCCTATGATCCAAGGGGGTGCCCTATTGTTTTTGGGTCACCAAGGTCAAAGGTCAAGGTCACAGTTGGACTTTGTTTAAAATTCTTTTCCGTTGCTCCAACTACAGAACCTTTTGACCTATAGCACTTTTCCAGTGACAAGGTGCTAGTGGGGGGTATTTGTCCGCTTTGCGACAGTTCTAGTTTGTTTCAATATAGCTTATTTTAGTGACTCAAATTTCAATATGAACTAAAACCTGAAGCTATACAACAGAGACAGAGCCAGCCTACAATGAAATAGCCACTATTAGAATTTATAAAAGTTTTTATTTTGCCCATTATTTCTTAGGTATGGTGACATGGCAGGTTTTTTTTTTTGCAAAAGAAGGGTAACAGCAATTAAGTTTTAGTAGTGAAAACTTGGCTATATAGCATGGAAATGTACATAAATGCATTGTGTAAATATTATTCGCATTGGGTTAACCCTTTCCTAAACATAAAAATTTAGAGTTGTCCACTTTGGTAGCTGCTACAAACATCAAAATGTATGTTGCTAACTATAAGATTTGGGTAAGATATTGCACAGAAAGTATTGAGGCAAAAGGAGAAATTGTTGGTTATCAGCAGTTTCTTCTTTTGTCTCAATGTTTTCCCAAGTCTTTTCTATTAGAGACGTCAAAATCAGGTCTTGTTTGGGAAAGGGTTTACTCACAACAACAACGATCTGTGAAAACTCAGTCGAGTTTTAACCCAACAGAATTATGACAGATAGATAAATTGTTATAGGGGAGCATGGTATTCACCTTTTATTAGCTCACCTGAGCACGAAGTGCTCAAGGTGAGCTATTGTGGTCGCTCACCGTCTGTCGTCCGTCCGTCTGTCCGTCCGTCTGTCCGTCCGTCCGTCCGTTCACAATTTCTTTAAACGTCTTCTCCTCCTATACCCTTTGGCCAATTTTCACCAAACTTGGCAGGAATGTTCCTTGAGTGACCCTTTTCAAAACTTGTTCGTGAATTTTTGATTTGTCAAAAAATGTGGGCGTGGCAGGGCGGGGTTAATCAGACTTTTAGAGAAATCCTCAAGAAAATTCATTAAAATCACATTATCAGCCATGATGTATCAGGTTTCATATAATGTAAGCAAAGACTGGGTGATGTTTATAAAAGACCGGTGAAAGATAAACAAGACCGGCGAAAGATAAACAAGACCTCCAGAATGGACCTGCATCTAAAAGTGGGCAAATACAATCTATTTGTTATTGAAGCTTTAATGCCTATGTTGTTGGTACTCATTTGAATAATCTTGGTGAGATCATTCAAATGAATACCAACAGCACTGGGTTTGATAAACATTAAAAGATATTTTACAATTTGGAAAGCCAGTAACCTCTTTTATTTGTTTCTCAATTTACTTAAGGATTATCTCAATGCTTTAACCCTTTCCTGAAAAGGCCTGTTTTTGACACATTATTATTATTAGAATAGGCTTGGGAAATATTGAGTCAAATGAAGAAAATGTTCATAATCAGCAATATTCTCCCTTTGCATCAATATTTAATGTGCTATATTGTACATGAATCCTTCCTTTTTCAATATCAATTTTGTCTTCTGCAACTCTTTTCAAATTGGGGTTGTCTGTTCCTTTTCTGTTTGGGAAAGGATTAAGCCCTTTCCCAACCATACACAGGTTTTGCCTGGGAAAATGTTATTGGCCTGGCGAAAGAAGAAAATGCTGATAGCCTGCATTTTCTCCTTTTGCCTCATTATTTTCTTTCCAATTTTGTACATGAATGCAGTCTTACTCAACATTTTGGTTTGTCATTTACAGCAGCATTGAAATCTGCTGTTCTGATGTTATGTTGTTAGGAAAAAATTTAACCAAAATCAAATCTTAATTTTGTTCAATGAATATCATATTTTCCCTATGTTGTGGGTTGATTTAAAGGTCACATATCAAAATGATAGAGAGGGCAATGTTTGACAATCTTTTTGCAAATTATAAGGCCTGTCTGTCTGTCCGTCTGTCCAAAAACTGAAAATGAACACTTAACATTGGCCTTTTTTCCAAAAGTATTTGACATACAAATCTCCAATTTGGTATGTAGCTTTCTTTCAATGATATATATCTGTTCCATGCAATATGACTTTCCTCAAGGTCATGCGTTTACCCTTATCAACCCTTTACACGAAAACTTAACATTTTAGAAAAATGGCCATTTTTTGGGGCCTTTGTGTTTCACAAACACATCTTGTTATCCCTATGTTGCAGCTTCTTGTGTTTAGCCTGATTGGAACAGAAAGTCCCTAGTTATATGCCTTAACATTATACAAATTTGCCATTTTCGCTCATGTCATCTTGGTTCAGGTGAGCGAGTTAGGACCATCATGGTCCTCTTGTTTTGCTTTTAAGTACCATAAAATCGTGCCCACAGAGACAGAGCCGCACATGTCATAAACAGCACTGTCTCTGTAGTTTCTACACATACAATGTATTAGTCTAAAAGAATACTGCCTTCAGAACGTATGAAGTCCATTGTGTTGGCATCGTAACCAATGTATCACTCTAAATGCTGCTGCCTTTAGAACCAGGATTTGGAAAAACGTTCCTGTTGAATGTTTTTAGCTCACCTGAGCACAAGGTGCTCAAGTGAGCTATTGTGATCACCTTTTGTCCGGCGTCTGTGTGTCGTGCGTCGTCCGTCAACAATTTCTTTAAATGACATCTCCCCCTAAACTACTCGGCCAATTTCAACCAAACTTGGCAGGAATGTTCCTTAGGTGACCCCCTTTCAGAATTGCTAAAAGAATTGAAATCCATAAAAAACTCTGATTGCCATGGCAACAGACAAGGAGAAATTTGACTGAATCTTAATACTATCTTTGAACATCATCTCCTCCTAAACTACCTGGTCAATTTCAACCAAACTTGGCAGGAATGTTCCTTAGATGACCCCCTCTCATAATTGCTAAAACAATTGGAATCCATAAAAAACTCTGGTTGCCATGGCAACAGAAAAGGAGAAATTTGACTGAATCTCAATACTATCTTTGAACAACATCTCCTCCTAAACTACTTGGCCAATTTCAACCAAACTTGACAGGAGTATTCCTTAGATGACCCCCTTTCAGAATTGCTAAAAGAATTGAAATCCATAAAAAAACTCTGGTTGCCATGGCACCAGAAAAGGAGAAATTTGACTAAATCTCAATACTATCTTTGAACAACATCTCCTCCTAAACTACATGGCCAATTTCAAGCACACTTGGCAGGAATGTTCCTTAGGTGATCCCCTTTCAGAATTGCTATAAGAATTGAAATCCATAAAAAAAACTCTGGTTGCCATGGCAACAGAAAAGGAGAAATTTGACTGAATCTCAATACTATCTTTGAACAACATCTCCTCCTAAACTACTTGGCCAATTTCAACCAAACTTGACAGGAGTATTCCTTAGATGACCCCCTTTCAGAATTGCTAAAAGAATTGAAATCCATAAAAAAAAGTCTGGTTGCCATGGCACCAGAAATTGAGAAATTTGACTAAATCTCAATACTATCTTTGAACGACATCTCCTCCTAAACTACATGGACAATTTCAAGCACACTTGGCAGGAATGTTCCTTAGGTGATCCCCTTTCAGAATTGCTATAAGAATTGAAATCAATAAAAAACTGGTTGCCATGGCAACAGAAAAGGAGAAATTTGACTGAATCTCAATACTATCTTTGAACGACATCTCCTCCTAAACTACTTGGCCAATTTCAACCAATCATGGCAGGGATCTTCCCTAGGTGACCCCCTTTCAGAATTGCTAAAAGAATTGAAATCCATAAAAAACTCTGGTTGCTATGGCAACAGAAAAGGAGAAATTTGACTGAATCTCAATACTATCTTTGAACAACATCTCCTCCTAAACTACTTGGCCATTTTCAACCAAACTGGACAGAAATGTTCCTTAGGTGACCCCCTTTCAGAATTGCTAAAAGAATTGAAATCCATAGAAAAACTCTGGTTGCCATGGCACCAGAAAAGGAGAAATTTGACTAAATCTCAATACTATCTTTGAACAACATCTCCTCCTAAACTACATGGCCATTTTCAAGCACACTTGGCAGGAATGTTCCTTAGTTGATCCCCTTTCAGAATTGCTATAAGAATTGAAATCCATAAAAAAACTCTGGTTGCCATGGCAACAGAAAAGGAGAAATTTGACTGAATCTCAATACTATCTTTGAACGACATCTCCTCCTAAACTACTTGGCCAATTTCAACCAAACTTGACAGGAGTATTCCTTAGATGACCCCCTTTCAGAATTGCTAAAAGAATTGAAATCCATAAAAAAAACTCTGGTTGCCATGGCACCAGAAATGGAGAAATTTGACTAAATCTCAATACTATCTTTGAACGACATCTCCTCCTAAACTACATGGCCAATTTCAAGCACACTTGGCAGGAATGTTCCTTAGGTGATCCCCTTTCAGAATTGCTATAAGAATTGAAATCAATAAAAAACTGGTTGCCATGGCAACAGAAAAGGAGAAATTTGACTGAATCTCAATACCATCTTTGAACGACATCTCCTCCTAAACTACTTGGCCAATTTCAACCAATCTTGGCAGGGATCTTCCCTAGGTGACCCCCTTTCAGAATTGCTAAAAGAATTGAAATCCATAAAAAACTCTGGTTGCTATGGCAACAGAAAAGGAGAAATTTGACTGAATCTCAATACTATCTTTGAACAACATCTCCTCCTAAACTACTTGGCCAATTTCAACCAAACTCGACAGAAATGTTCCTTAGGTGACCCCCTTTCAGAATTGCTAAAAGAATTGAAATCCATAAAAAACTCTGGTTGCCATTGCAACAGAAAAGGAGAAATTTGACTGAATCTCAATACTATCTTTGAACGACATCTTCTCCTAAACTACTTGGCCAATTTCAACCAAACTTGACAGGAGTGTTCCTTAGATGACCCCCTTTCAGAATTGCTAAAAGAATTGAAATCCATAAAAACCTCTGGTTGCCATGGCAACAGAAAAGGAGAAATTTGACTGAATCTCAATACTATCTTTGAACGACATCTTCTCCTAAACTACCAGGCCAATTTCAAGGAAACTTGGCAAAAATATTGCTTAGGAGGTCCTCTTTTAGAATTGCTAAAAGAATTGAAACTGACTAAAAACTCTTGTTGCCATGGCACCAGAAAAGGAGAAATTTGACTCATTCACAATAATTTCTTTGAACAACATCTCCTCCTAAACTACTTGGCCAATTTCAACCAAACTTGGCAGAAATATTTCTTAGGAGGTTTCTTTTAAAAAAATTGCTAAAAGAATTGAAATCCATTAAATGCTCTGGTGGCCATGGCAACAGAAAACGAGATTTTCCACCAAATCTCAACAACATCGTTGAATGATATCTCCTCCTAAACTAATAGGCTAATTTCAACCAAACTAGGCAGAAATATTCCTTAGGAGGTCACATTTAAAGAATTGCTAACAGAATTGCAATTTATAGATAAAACCCAACTCTGGTTGCCATGGCAACAGAAAAAGAGAAATTACACGAAATCTGTCAGAAGCAATTTCTCCATAACCGCAGAGCCAAATTTGACAAAACTTAGGATATTGCTATGAGGTACTTTTCTTTGCTTTTCAATATGAAACCTTGTCACAGAAAAAGTGGACTTCTTGTAAAAATCTGCTTATCAGGGGCATAGCATCTACATTTATGCATGGATTTAAACAAATGTATGGGTAAATGTGTTCTTTATCATGAGTAGATGTTCTATTTGAAATATATATTTAGGTAGGTTCAAGGTCATAGATCTAGGTCAATTTGTAAATTTCTGTTTGTTTGTCAGTCTGTATGATTTATTATATGAGCCGCGTCATGGAAAAACCTGCCTTAATGACAAAATTTCACATTTTCAGATTTTTACGTTTTTGTAAAGATCATTTATTTAGGATAACAAAATCGAAAACAGTATTGAAAAATATTGATTTTTCACTGAGTTACAGCATTTTATAGGACGTAGGAATAAAGAGCATAGAGAACGTCATGAAAACGAATTGCGACGTCGGTAAAAACTCGTTGAAATATTTGTTATTTCTCACCAGACTGTTTTCTTATCGCTAATTCAGATATATTGTAATTATGTAGTTGAAATAAAGACATTGATATCTTCATGTAAAGTGCAATTTCTATTTTTGTTGCCTAGCAACCAGTGTTATGGTTATCATATAAATGCATAGCAACCATGGAAACCATGGATACAATGTCTCACCAGAAGCTGTGAACCACAAAAAAAAAAAAAAAAAAAAAAATTGGTTACACTTATTCGTTACTTTATTAGTGTGAATAAAATATATGTTGTATTTCTGTTGTAATGATAATGTAATTTTTGTAGAACAGTATAGTAATCAAAGCAACATAAACAACAAAGCACGAGTCGGTGATTCCTGTAACCTCATTACTTGTACATAAATGTGCAGCTGGCTCTGAACAGAAATCATTTTGGTTGGTTGGTCTGACGTATGGTCTCACAAAACGTTGGAGATATCGCTGCCTTTCAACAGTTAGACCTTGACAACCGACACGATATGGTCTTTCATTGTTCTAAAATCGAAAGGCGGGGTCTTTCAGTAAACACATCTTTTTTTCTTGTCCTTCATAATTTTCCTTTACAGTTACCACTCCAGGCTCGTCTGCTGAGAACCGGAAATACTGAAATTTCCTGAAAATATTGATTACAGTTATTAATCATAATAACACATACCAAAAGAAATATTTCGCAGGTTTAAGTTACAAGTTTGATAAAGAATAAGATATGAAACTCGTGTATGTAACTTCACGCATTTTATATAAGTTAACTGTTATGTTGTTTGTTGTCTTGTGTAGTCCAATTTGAAAGCTGCTGCAGATGACAAAATAGATGTTGGTAAAAAATTTTTTTCTGTACAATATAGCATAGAAATTATTGGTACAAAAGGAGAAAATGTTGATTATCAGCATTGTCTTCTTTTGCCTCAATGTTTTCCCAAGCCTTTTCTAATAGGGACGCCAAAACTCGGTTCTTGTTTGGGAAAGGTTTGAACAAAATGAGAACTATAACTCACCTAATTCCAACCAGAGGCTTGAAATATCGGGTAAATTCGACATCCCAAGAATTTGTGTAAGGAAATAATCAGAAAACGATGTTAATATCTCTTATAAACTTCAAATCAGGTGAATTATGTTGATTATAACGATGCACTTGATTTTTCTTTATTGAGATTTTCATTCTCACCCACGATTCGGAGACAGATCAATTTGCGAAATGTGATTTTTTAAATGTTCATCCGCGCAAATATTCCTTCTTCATTTAAAACACCGCGGTCGCCAAACAACAATGTTTAGAAAGTTAACTGTCTCATCGAATGCAATGTAAAAGTAATACCTTGTCGCTGAAATATTCCAATTAATGGTTCAATTAATCCATGACCAAATTAATCTTAACTTAACATGCGCAGCCCGAAATTTCAACAACTGTTCCCTTTTAATTACTTTATGGGAATGAGTCTATTTCTATTTTCGGAAACTGTTCAATAACAGGTTTCCGCGCGTGGCTTCGCGGCTTTGTTTGATGTTTTAAACTCTCCCGTAGACGGTTAGTGGTATGACGATTGTATGACGTCATTTTGTTCCGATAAAGGAATGAGATATCAGCACGTGGATATCCCTGTCAATCAAGCATATAAATGATCGAATGGGCGGAGACTGACAAATTGTTCCGACCAATCAATCAAACACAATTTACACAGTAGATTTACAAGGCGGTGCCACGTGAATTAAAAGAACCGCATTCGGGTTTTTGATTGTCGCTAAATAAGGAATTTGTGCACCTTCAAACAAATGTCAAATCTTTGAGTGATATTTAATTTTTATGCTTGGATTGTTAACTATTGCGGTGGATTAATAAGGATGTTTCTTACAAAGTAAGACTCGTCATATTTAATATATTCATCTACTACAGTCGAGAACTTTGACTGACCTCAGAATATGAATCTTATGGAACAGTTTTCCGCGTGAAACGTTTCCGATGCAAATTGATGTGGAATTTGTTAATAATGCGTATATTAAGATCAAAATTGTTTTTTTAGTTGATGAAAAGGGCATCAGCGCCATTTCTACTGTTCAAAATAAGCGCAACAACCAAACTGTAGTCTGTTTCTGTCGATGTAGGAACATTCAAATTCAACAATTAATCACGTTTTAGGGCATGTCGAAATTATACGATCTTGAAATATTTTGTCGTTTAAATTCGACACCCTTTCTCAAGTTGAAAATAAACGGAGAGATGCTTTTTATCAAATGATTTATGAAAATATATACATTTCCGGCATAGTATTGAGACATTTATAATATTAAAATGATTTTCATAATTTTTCAAATGTCTTTGTTTAGATCCAGTTTCTTACGATAATCTGTAACGGTCATTTTTGCTCATCAGAAAATTCGACGACCTTTTTCTTTCGCGATTTTTTCGGGGAAAGGGTGGGTGTTTGGAGGACATGAAATATTTTTATACGTCAGTTATTGCCCCGACATAAGGTGTTCAGTATTAGAATGCTATTATCACGAATTGTGTGTCATATACTGTAAAATTATAGAAGGGTGTCGAATTTTGACGAATGTCGAATTTACCCGACTTTATTATTATTATAATCTTTAACTTGTGAGTGACTAGAAAACAACATATTTAGGAAAATCAGGAAAACATAATGAATTAACCCTTTTCCAAACGGCAAAATTATAGGGCGATCCACTTTAAAAACTGCCACAAATGACAAAATGGGTGTTATTAAAGTTAGGATATGTGTATAATATGTCACAGAAAATATTGAGACAAAAGGAGAACCTGCTGGTTATCAGCAGTCCCTTCTTTTGTTAGCTCACCTGAGCACGAAGTGCTCAAAGTGAGCTATTGTGATCGCTTTTTGTCCGTCGTCCGTCCGTCCGTCCGTCTGTCCATCCGTCTGTCCGTCCACAATTTCTTCAAACATCTTCTCCTCCTAAACCATTGGTCCAATTTTAACCAAACTTGGCAGAAATGTTCCTTGTGTGACCCTTTTCAAAACTTGTTCGTGAATTTTTGATTTGTCAAAAAATGTGGGCGGGGCAGGGCGGGGCTTATCAGATTTTAGAGAAATCTTAAGAAAATTCTTTAAAAATCAACCATTGGGCCAATTTGAACCAAAGTGGGCAGGAATGTGCATTGAGTCACTCTTTGCAAAATTCATCCACAAATTTTTACATTTGTCAAAAAATGTGGCCGTGGCAGGGAGGAAGGGGCTTATTGGACTTAGAGAAATCATAAGAAAATTCTTTAAAAATCAACCATTAGGCCAAACTGAACCAGACTTTGCAGAAATGTTCCTTGAGTCACTCTTTTCAAAATTTGTTTTCAAATTCTTGCAATGGACAAAAAATGTGGCCGTGGCAGGGAGGAAGGGGCTTATCGGACTTGGAAAAATCATAAGAAAATTCTTTAAAAATCAACCATTGGGCCAATTTGGACCAGACTTTGCAGAAATGTTCCTTAAGTCACTCTTTTCAAAGTTTATTCACAAATTTTTACCTTTGTCAAAAAATTATGACCGTGACAGGGAGGAAGGGGCTTATCAGAGTTGGAGAAATCATAAGAAAATTCTTTAAAAATCAACCATTGGGCCAATTTGGACCAGACTTTGCAGAAATGTTCCTTTAGTCACTCTTTTCAAAGTTTATTCACAAATTTTTACATTTGTCAAAAAATGTGGCCGTGGCAGGGAGGAAGGGGGCTTATCAGACTCAGAGAAATTGTAAGAAAATTCTTTAAAGGTCAACCATTGGGCCAATTTGAACCAGACTTTAAAGGAATGTTCCTTGAGTCACTCTTTTCAAAATTTGTTTTCAAATTCTTACAATTGACAAAAAATGTGGCCTTGGCAGGGAGGAAGGGGCTTATTGGACTTCGAGAAATTATAAGAAAATTCTTAAAAAATCAACCATTGGGCCCAAATGAACCAGACTTTGCAGGAATGTTCCTTAAATCACTCTTTTCAAAATTTGTTCTCAAATTCTTACAATTGATAAAAAATCAGGCTGGGGCAGGGAGGAAGGGGCTTATCGGACTCAGAGAAATCTGTCCTATTTCTCTTATCTATTTCTCTTATCTGTTGCTCTGGCTGGCCCCATGTTTATCTTATGTAAACAAAAATGGGATTAGCCTTAGCTTATCAGATGGTAATCCTGTGCTATATTCTTTCAATCACAGACCAAATCTTGTTAATTGAGCCTATCATAAATGATCAATCTCTAACAGATCAGAATGCTTTGAAAATTAGTCCTATGTTGTATATTGCGAAATCATTAAATAATTATTGAAAAAAAAAAAACGTCAACAATTGTGCTAATTCATACCCAACCTTACAGGATCGATTGGAACAAAATTATTTCTTAATTGTTTCCAAACAGAAAGTCCTTATAAGTTTCATGCCTTTGAATTTGACAAAATTGCCATTATCACTCTTGCCATCTTGATTCAGGTGAGCGATTTAGGACCATCATGGTCCTCTTGTTTCAATGTTTTCCCAAGCCTTTTCTATTAGGGACGTCAAAACCAGGTCTTGTTTGGGAAAGGGTTAAAAAAAATAAAAGAATGGTCTGGCGGAGATTCGAACCCATGCTCTCCGGGTGAAAAGTATTACAAGACCGGGACTCTACCGACTGCGCTATGTATTCGTCAATTTTTTAAGATTATTATAAAGTATATGAAATCAATATCGGGTAATTGCGAAATTAATAGAGTAAAGATATCGTCATTTTTCTCACAGAAAACATTGCAAATAAAGTATCTATATAGATCTAAATGGAAAATATATTGTTTTAATTTTACATATTTCTCAAATTCAAGATAGAAGTGGGTCTTGAAGACTTTTTCAATCTGTTCTTTCGATTTAATGCCATTTCACTAGATCTACGTCATAATATTAGGCTTCGACGATTCGCCGATTTCTATGCGTATGTAAACTAATTTAAATTGCGTACAGCAAAAAAAATGAAATAAAATAAATAATAGTACTCACCTCTAATTCCTGATCCATAATTCATTCCAAATTAAAAATAAGCACGTAAACGAAATGTGGATTCAAACGCGATCTTATGTTTACACTTCCTGGTTTAACTCTATAAAAAAAGTGACGTCACTTTTAAAAGTGGATTTCCCGATAACGTCATCAATGTTATTAAGGCAGGTTTTTTCATGACGCGGCTCATATACAATTCCATCTGTCCAAAGCAATTTCTCCATAACCACATAGTCGAAATGGATGAAACTTCATATTTGAGTTACATATTATATTGCACTGAGGAAGTTTTTTGGGTTTTTAGCTCACCTGAGCACGAAGTGCCCAAGGGAGCTATTGTGATCTATCAATGTCCGGTGTCCGTCTGTCCGTCTGTCCGTCACGGCATCAACAATTTCTTTAAACGGCATCTCCTCCTAAACTACTTGATCAAAATCAACCAAACTTGACAGAAATGTTCCTTGGGTGGTCCCTTATAAAAATTGCTAAAAGAATTGAAATCCATTAAAAACTCTGGTTGCCGTGGCATCGGAAAATGGGAAATTTCAGAAAAGCTCAACAATTTCTTTAAATAACATCTTCTCCTAAATTACTGGGTCAAAATCAACCAAACTTGGCAGAAATATTCCTTGGGTGGTCCCTTATGAAAATTGCTAAAAGAATTGAAATCCATTAAAAACTCTGGTTACCGTGGCATCGGAAAATGGGAAATTTCACAAAAGCTCAACAATTCCTTTAAACGACATCTCCTCCTAAACTACTTGGTCAAAATCAACCAAACTTGGAAGAAATGTTCCTTGGGTGGTCCCTTATAAAAGTTGCTAAAAGAATTGAAATCCATAAAAAACTCTGGTTGCCGTGGCATCGGAAAATGGGAAATTTCACTAGAGCTCAACAATTTCTTTAAAGGACATCTCCTCCTAAACTTCTGGGTCAAAATCAACCAAACTTGGCAGAAATGTTCCTTGGGTGGTCCCTTATAAAAATTTGCTAAAAGAATTGAAATCCATTAAAAACTCTGGTTGCCGTGGCATCGGAAAATGGGAAATTTCACAAAAGCTCAACAATTCCTTTAAACGATATTTTCTCCTAAACTATCGGGTCAAAATCAACCAAACTTTACAGAAATGTTCCTTGGGTGGTCCCTTATAAAAGTTGCTAAAAGAATTGAAATCCATTAAAAACTCTGGTTGCCGTGGCATCGGAAAATGGGAAATTTCGCTGGAGCTCAACAATTTCTTTAAACAACATCTCCTCCTAAACTACAGGGTCAAAATCAACCAAACTTGGAAGAAATGTTCCTTGGGTGGTCCTTTATAAAAATTGATAAAAGAATTGAAATCCATTTAAAACTGGTTGCCGTGGCATCGGAAAATGGGAAATTTCACAAAAGCTTAACAATTTCTTTAAACAACATCTCCTAAATTGCTGAGTCAAAATCAACCAAACTCGGCAGAAATGTTCCTTGGGTGGTACCTTATAGAAATTGCTAAAAGAATTGAAATCCATAAAAAAACCCTGGTTGCTGTGGCATCGGAAAATGGGAAATTTCTTTCAATCTCAACAATTTCTTTAAACGACATCCTCTCCTAAACTTCTGGGTTAAAATCGACCAAACTTGGCAGAAATATTCCTTGGGTGGTCCCTTATAAAAATTGTTAAAAGAATTGAAATCCATGAAAAACTCTGGTTGCCATGGCAACGAAAAATGGGAAATTTCTATGAATCTCAACAATTTCTTTAAACAACATCTCCTCCTAAACTTCTGAGTTAAAACCAACTAAACTTGGCAGAAATGTTCCTTGGGTGGTCCCTTATTAAAAATTGCTAAAAGAATTGAAATCCATGGAAAACTCTGGTTGCTGTGGCATTGGAAAATGGGAAATCTCACCAGGGTTAGACACTAACTTTCCCAACCAAGGAGTCCACCGGACTCCCATCAAGAGAATTTTGGGAGTCCAGTCAAAAGTAAAGGAGTCTGAAAAGAAGCAAGTATTTTATGTTGCATGCATGTTGCCTTTTATCTGTGACGATGTCATTTTCATGTCTGCATGGAATACTAAAGAATAAATGCTGTACAATAGATCCTGTTATTTTGAGCTAACAGCTTTTTTAGCTCACCTGAGCACAAGGTGCTCAAGTGAGCTATTGTGATCACCTTTTGTCCGGCGTCCGTGCGTATGTGCGTCGTCCGTCGTCCGTCAACAATTTCTTTAAATGACATCTCCTCCTACACTACTTGGCCAATTTCAACCAAACTTGGCATGAATGTTCCGTAGGTGACCCCCTTTCAGAATTGCTAAAAGAATTGAAATCCATAAAAAACTCTGGTTGCCATGGCATCAGAAAAGGGGAAATTTGACTGAATCTCAATACTATCTTTGAACGACATCTCTTACAAAACTACTAGGCCAATTTCAACCAAACTTGGCTGGAATGTTTCTTAGGTGACCCCCTTTAAGAATTGCTAAAAGAATTGAAATCCATAAAAAACTCTTGTTGCCATGGCATCAGAAAAGGGGAAATTTGACTGAATCTCAATACTATCTTTGAATGACATCTCCTCCAAAACTGCTTGGCCAATTTCAACCAAACTTGACAGGAATGTTCCTTAGGTGACCCCCTTTCAGAATTGATAAAAGAATTGAAATCCATAAATAAACTCTGGTTGCCATGGCAACAGAAAAGGAGAAATTTGAATGAATCTCAATACTATCTTTGAAAGACATCTCCTCCTAAACTACTGGGCCAATTTCAACCATACTTGGCAGGAATGTTCCTTAGGTGACCCCCTTTAAGAATTGCTAAAAGAATTGAAATCCATAAAAAACTCTGGTTGCCATGGCATCAGAAAAGGGGAAATTTGAATGAATCTTAATACTATCTTTGAACGACATCTCCTCCAAAACTACTTAGCCAATTTCAACCAAACTTGGCAGGAATGTTCCTTAGGTGACCCCCTTTCAGAATTGCTAAAAGAATTGAAATCCATAAAAAAACTCTGGTTGCCATGGCATCAGAAAAGGGGAAATTTGACTGAATCTCAATACTATCTTTGAACGACATCTCCTACAAAACTACTTGGCCAATTTCAACCAAACTTGGCAGGAATGTTCCTTAGGTGACCCCCTTTCAGAATTGCTAAAAGAATTGAAATCCATAAAAAAACTCTGGTTGCCATGGCATCAGAAAAGGGGAAATTTGACTGAATCTCAATACTATCTTTGAACGACATCTCTTACAAAACTACTTGGCCAATTTCAACCAAACTTGGCAGGAATGTTACTTAGGTGACCCCCTTTCAGAATTGCTAAAAGAATTGAAATCCATAAAAAACTCTGGTTGCCATGGCAACAGAAAAGGAGAAATTTGACTGAATCACAATACTTTCTTTGAACGACATCTTCTCCTAAACTATCAGGCCAATTTCAACCAAACTTGGCAGAAATATTTCTTAGGAGGTTCCTTTTAAAATTTGCTAAAAGAATTGAAATCCTTTAAAAGCTCTGGTAGCCATGGCAACAGAAAAGGAGATTTTCCTCCAAATCTCAATGACATCGTTGAATGATATCTCCTCCTAAACTAACAGGCCAATTTCCACCAAACTAGGCAGAAATATTCCTTAGGAGGTCACATTTAAAAAATTTCTAGCAGAATTGCAATTTATAAAAAAAAACACTTCTGGTTGCCATGGCAACAGAAAAAGAGAAATTGCACGAAATCTGTCAGAAGCAATTTCTCAATAACCGCAGAGCCAAATTTGACAAAACTAAATATTTGTATTGCTTATGATATTGCTAAGAGGTACTTTTCTTGGCTTTTCAATATGAAACCTTGTCACAGAAAAAGGGGACTTCTTGTGAGAATCTGCTTATCAGGGGCATAGCATCTACATTTATGCATGGATTTAAAAAAAATGTATGGGTAAATGTGTTCTTTATCATGAGTAGATGTTCTATTTGAAATATATATTAAGGTAGGTTCAAGGTCATAGATCTAGGTCAATTTGTAGATTTCTTTTTGTTTGACAGTCTGTATGTTTGTCAGTCTGATCTGTTATAAAACCCCATCTCAGGTGAGCGACCTAGGGCCAACGGCCCTCTTGTATCATTTTGCCTATAATTTTTAGACAGAATTTTTAAGGAGTCAGTTGGACTCCCTAGGTTGAAAATCAGGGAGTCCGACCAATTTTTAGGGAGTCTCGGACTCGCGGACTCCCCTTAGTGTCGAACCCTGCTCACAAAAGCTGAACAATTTCTTTAAACAACATATTCTGCTAAACTACATGGCCAATTTCTTCTATGGGATCACAATGCGTAACATATTCAAAATTATTTGGCATTATTAAAACATTACTCAGGTGAGCGATTTAGGGCCCTCAGGGTCCTCTTGGTTTGAAATTACATAGCGGCGTTCATATGATCTTTGACCCTTTATTGCATTACCAGTGTAAGAAATCTGATCTGTTATAAAACCCCATCTCAGGTGAGCGACCTAGGGCCAACGGCCCTCTTGTTTCTAAACTTTGTTGCCTATTGATTATCATTATATTTCAGTTTCAAATGCAGTTGCTGGTGCTCAAGCTGCACCCGCTCTGCCGTCTACTTCGGATCCTAATTTATGCAGAGGTGAGTGAAGTATTGAAACTATTCCACTAAATGCCTATA
Organism: Fragum sueziense; assembly: GCA_963680895.1. Taxonomy (NCBI): domain Eukaryota; kingdom Metazoa; phylum Mollusca; class Bivalvia; order Cardiida; family Cardiidae; genus Fragum; species Fragum sueziense. The sequence continues at coordinate 34,257,365 of OY804605.1, forward strand.
TTCTAATAAACGCTCTTCCCCCAAATTTCAGCTGAAAATCTGCCTATTTCAAGCATAGTTTTAGCGAAAAATGGGGTTTCTAATAAACACCCATCGCCTGATTCCAGATTTAAAATAATGTAAATCATAAACAAAGATGATTTCCAAAAATTAACTTTCCCATCAACCATCTGTCTAATTAATACCCTGGCATTTACAAGAATAATTATGGTACTTCACAAACAGAAGGAAGAAGTTTGAACTTCTCCCAATTGTAAGCTGATGTAGATAAACATGTTGATAGTATTTTTATTTTACCAGGCCTCCAGCATTTTCTTCTTTTTATGCTCCTCGAAAAAATTTCGGGGGAGCATATAATTATAGTCGCCACGCTGTCCGTCCGTCCACAGCCATATCTCAGCAACCCGTGGACCAAATTCAATGAAACTTCACATGTGAACTCTCTGGGTCAATACCTAGGGACCTTTTTCTCCGTTTGTCAATTTAAGGCTGCGTCATGGAAAAAGGGGCATTAGTGTAAAAATTAGTTTTTCTCTTATTTCTCTTATTTCTCTTCATCTAATGGGCAGAATTTAATGAAATTTTGTGCTCATGTAATAAATAGGATGTTCTAGACCATATTTTATAAATAATGTGTGTACAAAAAAGCTGTCATGGGAAAAGGGGGCTTAATGTATGATAATTTTTATTTTGTGACAAACACTTATGCGGGGAGCATAATCCGTCTGTGATGGCTCTTGTTTCTCAATGTTTACATAACCTATTCCTACACATTTAGGCTTTTTGACGCCCCACAAGGTAAGGGCTTTTGAAAACATCATGGAAAATGAAGAAATAGCTTGTGACAAACAATTTTTAGCTCCACTGGCCGAAGGCCAGCGGGGCTTATGTCATGGCCCTGTGTCCGTCGTGCGTGCGTGCGTCCGTCCGTCCGTCCGTCCGTCCGTGCGTAAACAATTTTCAAACATCTTCTTCTCCAAAACTACTGGACCAATTTCAACCAAACTTCACCAGAATCATCCTTGCATGAATCTCTACCAAATTCCTTCAAAGAAATAAAATCCGTGTAGAACTTGAATTTTAATTAATTTAAGTTTAAATTTTCAAAAAATCTTTAAAAATTTCATCTTCTCCAAAACTATTGGACCAATTTCAACCAAACTTTACAGAAATCTTCCTTGCATTAATCTCTACCAAATTCCTTCAAAAGATTAAAATCCACGCAGAACTTGAATTTTAATTTATTTAATTGATTTAAATTTTTGAAAAATCTTTAAAAATTCTTCTTCTCCAAAACTACTGGACCAATTTCAACCAAACTTCACACGAATCATCCTTGCATGAATCTCTACCAAATTCCTTCAAAAGAATAAAATCTATGCAGAACTTGAATTTTAATTAATTTAATTGAATTGAATTTTCGAAAAATCTTTAAAAATTCTTCTTCTCCAAAACTACTGGACCAATTTCAACCAAACTTCACAGAAATCTTCCTTTCATGAATGTCTACTAAATTCCTTTAAAAGAATAAAATCTGTGGAGAACTTGAATTTTAAATAATTTAATTGATTTAAATTTTCGAAAAATCTTTAAAAATTCTTCTTCTCCAAAACTAATGGACCAATTTCAACCAAACTTTACAGAAATGATCCTTGCATTAATCTCTTCTTAATTCCTTAAAAAAATGAAATCTATTTAGAACTTAAATTTTGATTAATTAGATTAAATTAAATTTTCGAAAAATCTTTTTTCCAAAACTACTGGACCAATTTTAACCAAACTTCACACGAATCTTCCTTGCATTTATCTCCTCTAAATTCCTTAAAAAAATAATTTCAGTGTAGAACTTGAATTTAAATAAAATTTAATTAAATTGAAGTTTCGAAAAATTGTTAAACAATCTTCTTCTCCAAAACTACAGGACCAATTTTAACCAAACTTCACAGGAATCTTCCTTGCATGAATCTCTTCCAAATTCCTTCACGATCGGACGAAAAGCTTGGCCGTGGTGGGCTAGGCTTTTTTATGCTATATGAAACAGTGTAATTTTAAGAAAATTTTAAAAACATTTCTGCTCCTTAATCACATATTGGATTTCATTCTGGTGTAGCATGAATCTTCTTTGAATAGACCTCTATTGTATTCCTTCAAGAAGTTCGTAGTCTAAATGTCTAAAAGCCAGTGGAGCGATACAGGGCCATCTTGGCCCTCTTGTTTCATTTCCCACTATCTTTTCTACTCAGGAGGACCAAAAAATGTAATATTTCATTGATCGTAAAATGTTGATTGCAGCTTCTTTCAAATTGGAACAGTCCAAATTTTGTCGTCTAGTAATGGGTTAAAGTTTCTCTGTTTGTGTCATTTAAAGCATTGCTTGTTTTTGGAAAGGGTTAACCCTTTCTTACACATCAAAAGTAATGGACTGTCCAAAATTAAAGCTGCTGCAGAGCCTTGAGGATAAATTGAATGTTAAAAATAATGAATTTGAAATTTGTGCACATTATAGTACAGAAAATATTGAGACAAGAAGAGCAAATAGTGGTTATTAGTTCTTTCTTCTTTCGCCTCAATGTTTTCCAAAGCTTTAATTGGTAGGTGCAATCAAAAGATGTCACTATGCAGAAATAAGTAAATCTTTTAGGGTGAAATGAATATTAAAATTATACCTTTTTTATTTCTTATCTATAGCTGAAGGCGTAGATAATCATATGGATTGTACTTCCTCTACAAGTTTGTCGTCAAGTTCGTCTGGCCAGTTTAAGAAGCAGGACGACGACACTTTATCCCAGCGTGTTGTTGGTACTCTTAATGAATATATGAAGAGTGTTGGATGCTTGATAATAACGTACGGGAATCGGGGAACATGCTTCCGAGTTGGAGAGAAATATGTTATAACTGCCTTACATGTTGTTGAGAATCTGCCAGGTATTTAGATTTGTCATGTCACAAGTATTTAATAAATTTTACTTTTATCTTTATCTGAAAGAGCATATTTTCTTACGAAAATACTGAAAATTTCGCGCCAAAAGATTGCACTGTTTACAAGAAATATATATTTTTGTATTAGAATTAATCAAAATGATGTGGACAACAGTTCAGATTTATATGGAATTGTTTATTTATTTCTCATTGAAAGGTATATTTTTCGCTTATAAGCAACAACTTAAAGAAACTGATAGCATTTATGGGCTTTAGAATAACCAATCTTGGCATCAAGACATGCTTATAAACTGGAATTGGAATGTTATGTCCCTTTCAGCCTTGTTTTAATGGAATTAATTTGGATTTTTCCAATTTGAAGGCAGTTGTTAGTGACACAATAGTCAATATCCAAAGTAGAAATGATGTAAAAATGAGAAAATACTGGTTTTCATTATTTTCTGTTTTTGTCTCAATATATTTTGACAGAATATTATATGATGTGTGTTAAAAAGTGTCACTGTATGGTATTGGGTTGACCCTTTCGAGAATGACAATATATTTATGTAGTTTTTATTTCAATTATACCCACCATAAACAAAGTTGAGTGGGAGGATAGGAATCGCCCTGTCTGTCCGTCCATGCACATTTCTTGTCAGCACATCCCAAATGGCTTGACATATTTTGATGAAAATTCACAGGAATGATCTACAGGGTGTCCCAAAAGTAAGGTAACACTTAAAAATGGTTCTAGCTTTGCTATTTCTTAGTCGATTTCTTTCAAAAAACTATCAATATCTGCAGAATTCATTGGAATTTTGTTTACCATACACTTCAACGTTATGCGGATATCAAAATGGCGTCGTTTTTGACGCCATCTGTACCACTATTAAAATGACGTCACAACCTACCTTCTCAAAACGTATGTATGCGGCAAAGCATATCATTTATCTAAATGTCCAATATGTGTGCAAAGAAATTTTAAATTTTAATTCAAAACATAAGATCCACCAAGAAGAATACCCATCTACTCAATAATAGATAAATTTGAACGATCTTGGTCAGTTTGTGATGGACATGGAAGCAAAGGACGGAAAACATCCCTTAGCGTATAAAGCATCTAATCTTTGAAGAAGACTGCATATTGAAGTCCAGAAAAGTCATTGAGAAGAATTTAGATTCTTTGAAATCATTAGTACATTGCATTTTGAATTTTTATTTGAAACTTTCCCATACCATATTATATTATGAAATCACAGTCTTTGGGAAATCAAGTTGAACGCTTAGACTGTTGTTGGTGGACAAATGGCGGATTTGAATTCACTGGTCTATTTTTAGCTCCACTGGCCTTTCAGGCCAGCGAGCTATTGTCATGGCGGTGTGTCCGTCGTGCGTGCGTCCGTCCGTCCGTCCGGTCGTCAACTTTTTCTTTAAAAATCTTCTCCTCAGAAACTACTAGATGGATTTCAATCAAACTTCACAGGAATGATCCTTGGGTGACCCTCTCTCAGATTCCTCGAAATGATTCAGATTGAACAAGAAAGTCTGGAGTTATCTGCCCTTGAATATCAAAATGTCCGCTTTGGCTTTTTATCACTCTAGCAACAACAAATATTGACCAATCAATAGAAAATTTGGACAGAATGTTGGTGACTGGTAGATCTTGCATGAGTGTATATTTCAGTTTGATCGGGATTTCACTGCCTTAGTTAAGAGCTCATTTATATGGCATAAACTCAGCCAGGTAATGAGTAAAGTGTGAAATGGGTGGAAGTGTTACTCCTTGCAGTATATTTATCTTAGAGGTTATGAAGGGGTGTATTTGGAAGTGCAGAGAGGGTCACCCAAAGGGTATTAATTAAACAACAGAGTGGTGATTATTGTGTTGTTTGAAGCTTTGTTTGTGACTATCATGAAAATGTGATACAAGTTAACCCCAGACATGGGGTCGATTACTTGAAAAAGTAATCAATTAAATTAATGATTAATGCACCCTTGATTATTAATCGATTAAATTACTTTCACTGAAAAATACCTCAGTAATTGATTATTAATCATTAATTTGGGGGTAAGTAATCAATTATTAATCATTAATCGCGGATAAAAGCTTTTGTGGAACAAAAAATAGAGAGTTAAAAGGGGCAAATAGCATTTCATTCTCTTCAGATACATAATCTGAACAGAATCACAAAATATAAAATATCTTTACTATCGAAATTACATTTCTTTTTATATGTCTTGAAACAGACCAGTTTCGTTATAGATGTTCAATATTTGTAAACAGACCACTTCAATCAAGATGAATGGCATGCTAAAAAGGTCTTTACCAAATATAATGGTAAGAAGAATTGAAGAGTTCCATTTGATAAAGTTGGAAGAAAATAGCATGTATGGATGTGTTGGATATTGAAGTTTGTTATGAACATATCTTGATTATCTTTCCTGAATGCTCTAATGAATTATCACAAGTGATGATGATGATGAAAATTGAGTTCATGTATATCAGACAATGTTGAAGCCATGGGACCAATGATTTGACCATGGTGACTAGATTTTATAGAAAAATACTTGATAAACACATTTTCTCCTTTTGCCCTAACATTATCTGAAACCTTTCATATCTAGGATTACAAACTTATAAAGGAAAGAGTTAAGTACAGAGAAAAGACACTATTTATCAAATTCATGTATACCATGGTTATTATCAAAATCTTATAATTAAAATCACAGTTTGATTCTATTTTTTTTTCTTTTGCCCAAAGTTAGTACATGTTCTTTTATAAATTATGCCTATAGATGATAAAAGAAAAAATATTTCATCAACGCATGTATTTACTTAATAATGAATCAGTATATTATTATATTATGTACATTTGTTATTAGTTATTATTATTAGTTTTACATGTTCATAGAATGGTTGCACTTTCAGGAACATTTTAAAAGTGAAATAAAATTTTGGTTTATTCAGCATTATCCAACTAATATAAGTTTCCAGTCTCAACTCCCCAAAATGTGTGAAATTTGAATGACAGGTGTAAGAATAACACTAGGGGGCCCCTTGGGCATAGACTGCTTTGTATAGGTGTGAACAGGTAAGAGGTGTTGTGTGACCTTACAGGTGCATCTTATTTTGTTTTAGATCATTTATACATCCAAATTAATCAAAAAGTAATCATAAAATAATCATGATTACTGTCACTTTTTTCACCAGTAATTGATTAAATTATTAATCAAATAATCAGAAAAAGCTAATTAATCGATTAATTCATGATTATTGGCATTTGTTAATCGATTAATAATCGATTAAATTACTGATTATGATTACCCCATATCTGGTTAACCCATTACCAGAGGGCAACATTTTAGGCTAGTTTAAATTCTAAGACCTTGCAGACAACAATTTTAGGTTAATTTTTGGTCTCGTGGGAAAGTTAACATTGTGGAAAATGAAGAAAGTGATAGTCACATGCAATTTCTTCATTTTCCTTAATGTTTTCAAATCTGTTATCTTGAGGAGCGACAAAAAGTGTCTTTGTGTGGAAATGGTTTAAACTAGCTATAGATAGTTTCAATTGTTCATTGAGCAATTTTATGGACTATGTATCTGTTTACATTGCCAGTATCATCTTAAGCTGGAATTTCCACTCTTTCCTTTACTTTCTTCTTGTTTGAGAGTCACTGTGTGGTAATGAGTTAAGGGTGTACTTAGAAGGCACAGTATGTCCCCAAATATGTTAACTAAATAAAAGAGTGGGTCATAGTGAAGTGTTAACCCATTAGCAGATGGCACATTTTTAGGCTGGGTAAATTCAAAGACCTTAACAATGAATGGAATTTCACCCTTTCCCAAATGGCAAAACATTTATTAGAAATATGGTATATTTAGGAAAACCTACAATTCATAAGTAAATTTAGATCTATTTGGCACAAGGAAGATTTTCATTACTAGTATCATCCTAAACTCGAATTATCTCCCATTTCATTTAACCCTTTCCGAAATGGCAATTATCTGGTTAGAAACATAGGATATTAAGGAGTAATTGATAAATAAATTTAGATCTGTTTGGAAGAAGGAAAATATTCATTGCTAATATGGACCTAAGCTGGAATTTCCTTCAACCCTTTCCCAAGTAGCAAACATTTAGTTTTACATTCTTCTTGCTCTAAAAATCACAAGTATTGAACATTTTAATCAAGATTTGGATTAAATATTAAATGAAGCTCAGGCCTGTGGAGCGACTCAAGACCTTCAGGTCTTTCTAGTTTGTGGAGACATGTGTTGTCTATAGTGTAATTCCCACAGCAAGAACACATTAAATTGAACTTGTACAATGTTGCTATAAAACACTCAAGGAGAATGTAGGAACCTTTTTATGGACACACATGGCAGTCATTAGCCTTAAACTTTAAGCACAAGAATAAACAAAGGAAAGTGACAGATGGGACGTAATCTAGAGAACGTCATTTACTATCAAAATGACGTCATTGATAAAATAGGGTGTGTTTGGTTTATCATAGATAAAATACACAAAAAGTATGATATTTTGATGAAATTTCTTTTATTTATTTTTACACATAACCTTCTGTACATTCAGCGGTATTAGAAATATGTAAGTGATATATTGGCCGAGATATATTAGATTTTAAGTGTTACCTTACTTTTGGGACACCCTGTACATGACATGGACATTCGCATGAAGAATTTCTTGGCTCTCTATGGTCAAACAAGGGAAATTATTTAACTCTGAATTTTTGACCTGCACTGATTTTCTGCGCAATTCCTCCTAAACAGCCGGACAGGTTTTGCTGAAAATTCACATGAACGGACATTGGAATGAAGAAATTTCCCTGCTTTCCGAGGTCAACCATGTGACAATTTTTGACTGGTACCGATTTCTTATCAGCCCAATTCCTCCCAAACAGCTGGTCGGATTTTGCTTAAAATATACAGGGATGATTAATAATACATTGACATTTGAAAGGAGAAATTTCTTTGCTTTCTGATGCCAACCAAGGACGGTAATTTGAATTTGTGACCTGCGCTGGTGAGGGTATTAGTCCCCTCCTCGATATTTCTTGTTTTATTTGTTGACAATGACAAATTATAAACAAAAACTTGAAATTTTGTAGAAACATTAAGGAAAAAACTGGTCATCAATTAATATCTCATTCAATATTTCATGCAGAGCTACAGATGAGGTAATGACTTCTCAAAACACAATATTTTGTTTAGTGTTTATCAAATTTCATCTTTCACCATGTGTATTTTTCAGATGAAATGTACAGTGAATGCATCCAGTTAGACCCTAATTATTCTGTACCGGCAGTTTTTGTAAATTTCCATGAAATTCCTGATGTACCTCCATCAGCTATATACAGACTTAAACCACCTTGTTACCGTGACAATAACCTTGACATTGCGATTCTGGAGTTAGAAGATAACAATATTTCCCCACCTGGAGCGATTCCTATTTGCAGATTCGAGGAACCAAAATACAAAGTAGATATCATAGGTTATGGGCACACTGGATCAAATAAGAAACATTTAGACCCAAACTGTGGAGTGCTTCCAGTCAATCATGATCAGGTCGACCAGGCTAGAAAAATTCTTGATCAGGAAAAGAACAATATACGGATGATTTTGAGATGTAATGGTAAAGATCCATCGATGGTTCAAAAAGCTTTTGATGGTTTTGACAATCCTTCGTACTTTTTACTTAATTCTTTTTTCGAACATGGCGCGTCAGGTGGTCCTGCAATTGATCATTCTAATGGCAATTGTAGAGTTATTGGAATTTATACACGTGGATTTCCTGCATTCTATTTTGATCTACCACCTGATCGGCAAGAACGATACAAACGTTTACGATTTGAAATGTGTACAAAATCTAGTAGTCTGTATGAGAGGCTTGCTGCAACAAATATGGGATTTGCTTGTGAAATATTTGGTAAATGAATTAACCTTTGTCCTGCTGACTTTATATTTTGTTTCAAACAAACTTCAAATTTAAGACATCTTTCATTAAGATTAGCTTAAGTTTTTGCCACAATAATGGAGAAGAAAGCGGGCAGTGTAGGCTAAGATAAGACTACATGTCTGTGAAGGCTGATCTTATTCTATACTGCCAGCAAAAGCTTCGGTCACAACAGTAAACTGACGTGAATAGCATGAGAAGGGTTAATGTTTGACACTTTCCCACTTTTTGATGCCAAAAAAGATAAAGGATTTGGAAAATGTTGAGGAGAGTTAAGAAATTGCTTGTGCGATAAGCAATTTCTTCATTTTCCAGAGTCTTCATTTTCCAGAATTTTTTTCCCCATTTCTATCGAAAGGCATATTGTTTAACTCATGTCTGTCCGTCCATCTGTCTGTCTGTCTATCCGTTTGTCTGTCCAAAAAACTTAACTGTGCCTTTTCTCCAAAAGTATTCTACATACAAAGCTCAATTTTGGTATTTAACTTTTTTTTTCAATGAAATCTATCTGTTCCATTCAATATGACCTTCCTCAAGGTCGTCCATAAACCCTTATCAACCCTTTACACAAAAACTTAACATTTCAGAAAAATGGCCATTTCAGGGGCATTTGTGTTTCACAAACACATCTTGTTTAACCAGGAAACACCCAATATTGTAAGGCTCCATTCACTTTATCGCGTTATTTTGAATACACATGCGTCGTCATTGTTTTCTCCACATATTTAGGGAGCCTCGTGTTGATAATGTCGATTTGTGACTATTTTTAGTAATAATTTTCATGTATACAATGTTGATTTCCCATCAACCCATCGTCTTTGCCTCCGGAAGTGTGTTCTGTGGGTACAGACTAAAACATAAGTGAAAGGACCTTATAGGTCATTTAGTGTAGTATCATGAAATTTTATTTTCAATCTTTCCCAGACAGCAACTCCTTTTGATGCCCCAATTGGATATCTTGGTTTAGAAACCATTGCGGGAAAAGAAGAAAATGCTGACCATCAGCATTTTCTTCTTTTCCTTCAATGGTTTCAAAGCTGAAACATGCATATTTACCGTAGAAGTTTTGTCGTATGTAACTCCATTAAAATTGGAGCAGTCTATACTTTATGTTATAAGTTGGAGTACATGGAAGGGTCAATGTTTTTGTCAACTATATTTCTTTCTTTCCTCATTTAATTCTGTTGATTGTAATGTTTGATTTGTCTGTCAAGTTCAATTGCAAATAAAATGTGTAGACTTTTGCTATGTACCCCCTCCACCCCCCCCCCCCCCCCCCCAAAAAAAAGGAAAAAATAAATAAATGAAAAATATTGATTCTGTTTGGAATAATCAAAATGATAATCATGATTTTTAGCTCCACTGGCCGAAGGCTAGCGGGCTATTGTCATGGCGTTGTGTCCGTCGTGCGTCCGTGCGTCTGTGCGTGCGTCCGTTAACTTTTTCTTTAAACATCTTCTCCTGTTATACCAGTGGGCCAATTTTGACCAAACTTGGCAGGAATGTTCCTTAGATGACCCTTTTCAAAACTTGTTCGCAAATTTTTGATTCGTCAAAAAATGTGGGCGTGGCAGGGCGGCGCTTATCAGACTTAGAGAAATCATAAGAAAGTTCTTTAAAAATCAACCATTGGGCCAATTTGAGCCAAACCTGGCAGGAATGTGCCTTGAGTCATTCTTATCAGAATTTGTTCACAAATTTTTACATTTGTTAAAATATGTGGCCGTGGCAGGGAGAAAGGGGCTTATCAGACTTAAAGAAATCATAAGAAATTTCTTTTAAAAATCAACCATTGTGCCAATTTGAGCCAAACCTGGCAGGAATGTGCCTTGAGCCATTCTTTTCAAAATTTGTTCACAAATTTTTATATTTGTCAAAAAATGTGGCCGTGGCGCGGAGAAAGGGGCTTATCAGACTTAAAGAAATCATAAGAAAATTCTTTAAAAATCAACCATAGGGCCAATTTGAACCAGACTTTGCAGGAATGTTCTTTGAGTCTCTCTTTTCAAAATTTATTCACAATTTTTTACATTTGTCAAAAAATGTGGCAGCGGCAGGGAGGAAGTGGCTTATCAGACTTAAAGAAATCATAAGAAAATTCTTAAAAAATCAACCAGTGTGCCCAATTGAACCAAACTTTGCAGGAATGTGCCTTTAGTCGTTCTTTTTAAAATTTGTTCACAAATTTTTATATTTGTCAAAAAAATGTGGCCGTGGCAGGGAGAAAGGGGCTTATCAGACTCAGAGAAATCATAAGAAAATTCTTTAAAAATCAACCATAAGGCCAATTTTAACCAGACTTTGCAAGAATGTTCTTTGAGTCTCTTCAAAATTTATACACAAATATCAAGATTTGGCTGCCGCTGTGTAAGGCTTACAAGAAATCATGGGATAATTCTTCCACTTTAGCCAGTGGAGCGATTCAGGCCCTCCTGGGCCTCTTGTTTGCCTTTCTTATCATTTTATGCTATATGCTGTTTTGCACACATTTACCTTTGTTACTTACATTAAACATTTCCCAAACAACAAAATATTAGGGTGCTCCGATTTCAAACATGCTTAAGACAACAAATTGGGTATCAGTAAAGATATGTTATTGGTGCAATATAGTGTGCAAAATATTGAGGCAAAGGGAGAAAATGCTGATTATCAGTATTTTCTTCTTTTGTCTCAAGATTTTCCCCATACCTTTTGTTTTAGGGACGTCAAAGCCAGGTCTTGTTTGGGGAAGGTTTAATGCTCTGCAACCCTTTTCTAGTTTGAAGCAAGTTAAAATTTTGTGTTTTAGATGAATGAATTGTTCTATATATCATATTGTTTAGAAATATTTAAAAAAAATACTTCGATTAGGCATTCAATTTCCAGGGTTGCAATTAAATGGAATTCATTTAATTTGCTAAAATACCAGTTCATGCATGTTCTTTACATACCATTTTCCCTCCTGAAGCATTTTAACTCTTTCCCAAACAAGAAATATTTTTGACGTCCCTTATAGATGAGGCTTTAGAAAAAATTGAGGCAAATTGAAGACAGTGTTGATTATCAGCAATTTCTCCTTTTGCCTCAATGTTTTCTTGGCTATCTTGTACACATATCTAAATTTGATTAACATCCATTTTGTAGTCTGCAGCAGCTTTCAAATTGGACATCCCGAAAATTGTTGTTTTGGAAAGGGTTAAAAAAGTAAATGCACGAGGTTAGACTGCTTACCGCTCCTGATACTTCTTTGTTAATTATTAAACTCAATATTTATGCTCCCCGAAAAAATTTCTGGAGAACATATAGTTCCCAGGCTGTCCGTCTGTCTGTCCGTCCATTCATCCACAGCCATATCTCAGCAACCCTTGGACCAAATTCAATGAATTGGAACTCCCTGGGATAATCTCTAGGGACATTTTTCTCCATTTTTTTAATTTAAGGCTAAGTCATGGAAAAAGGGGCCTGAATGAAAAAATTAAATTTTCTCTAATTTCTCTTCATCCAATTGGCAGAATTTAATGAAATTTTGTACTTATGTGATAAATGAGATGTTTTAGACCATATTCTATAAATAATGTGTGTAAGAAAAAGCTGTCATGGTTAAAGGGGGCTTAATATATGATAGTTTTTATTTTGTGACAAACACTTATTCGGGGAGCATATTAATCCGTCTACGACGGCTCGTTGTTTTGACAGGGTTGGTAATCAGTTTATGGTCATGCATGCCCTACAATGCTTCTGGAGGAAAATGGGCACATTGATCCTTTCCCAAACAACAAAATTTTAGACTGGTCCAAACCCATAGGTGTTGCAGACGACAAGTTCCATTGAACAAAATTTAACATTTTTTGGTCTTTCTTGGTAGAAAACATTGAAGGAAATGAAGAAATTGCTTGTCACAAGCAATTTCTTCATTTTCCACAATGTTTCCTAAAGCCTTTATTTTGTGGGGCGTCCAAAAGCGTCAATGTGTGGTAATGGGTTAATACTTTCTCAAACGACAAAAATTGAGACTGGTTCTATTGGAAAGTTATTGCAGACGACAAAATGGACAGTGAAAAATAAAGGGTTTGTGAACAATATCGCTAAGAAAATATTGAGGCAAAAGGAGAAAATGCTGATTATCAGCATTTTCTTCTTTTACCTCAATATTTACCCAGGTCTTTTTTAATATGGAACGTCAAAACCAAGCCTTGTTTGGGACACTGGGTTAACCCATTTCCTCATATTGACACCTTTTGACACCCCCACATTATAAAGGCTTTGGAACACATTGTTGAAAAAGAAGAAATTACTTGTGACAAGCAATTTCTTCATTTCCCACAATGTTTTACACTCCAAAAGACGAAAAATGTGAAATTTCATTCTCTATAAGTTGTCGATTGCGTAATCTTTGGATTTTGACAAATCTAATGAAATTAGTCTGGTAATTGGTGAAAAATATAGCATGATAAGGTCTCTTGGTACAGATGTTTTACATATGCCCAGTATTACATGTACATGATTTCATTAACCTTTTCCAAAACAACCAAATTTTAGGGTGATCCACTTCAAAAACTACCACAAATGACAAAATGGATGTTATCAAAGATGGGATTTTTGTAAAATATGGCACAGAAAATATTGAGACAAAAGGAGAAACTGCTGGTTATCAGCAGTTTCTTCTTTTGTTTCAATGTTTTCCCAAGCCTATTCAATTAGGAACGTCAAAACCAGGTCTTGTTTGGGAAAGGGTTAAGAATTACAACCCATCATTAAGTACCAAGCACTTTTTGCATCTTTGGGAGTCACCCATGACAACAGGCATTAATAATCCATTACCAGACGACAAAATTTTGAATTGTTCCAATTTGAAAGTTGTGCAGACGACAATTTCAAGTTGATGAAATTTTAGAAATCTTTCCATTTTGGTCTAGGAAAACATTGTGAAAAATGAAGAAATTGCTTGTGACAAGCAATTTCTTCATTTTCCACAATGTTTTGCCAAGCGTTTTCTTGTTAGGGAGCCAAAAGGTGTCACTGTGCAGTAATGGGTTAAGGAGAGAATCCCTTATCAATTTACAGGCGTCATTTTATGACAAAAGACATTGACAAGGAATACCCTTGTCAATTTCCGTTGCTGTGGATGACGCCCAAAGATGCACGAACTGTTTTGTAGTTAATGATGGGTTGTAATCTTTTATCCTTTGTGACTGCGGGTCCGCAGCCATAGCTTAGTTGGTAGCGCATAGGACTCTTATTTTTGGGGCCCGGGTTTGATCCCTGGCTGCAACAAATAACAAAATTGTCACTCACCAATGGTTCTTAGAAAAATCTTAGAGTGATCTACTTCAAAAACTGTCAAAAATGACAAAATGGAAGTTTTAAATGATAGAATTTGTGCAGAATATTGCATAGAAAACATTGATACAAAAGTAGAAACTGCTATTGATCAGCAGTTTCTTCTTTTGTTTCAATGTTTTCCCAAGACTTTTCTATTAGGGACGTCAAAACTAGGTCTTGTTTTGGAAAGGGTTAACCTATGTGGGCGAGCAGCTGGATGCTCAGTATTATATGTATCAGTAACTAAGGATGCTGTGTTTGTAATGGTGTGAGAAATGACAGAAATCCATAGTTAGGTGCTCCAGCCGACGCAATATTACCAAAGCAGTTATAAACAGGCGTTAATCACAAATCAATCAATTTATGAATCCTTTCCTTAACAAGCCAGGGATTAAAATCCGTTGGATCTAGATTCATAGAAGTTTTGAAAACATTGAGGGAAAATAAGAAATTCATAAAAATCAGCAATTTCTTCATTTTCCCTCAATATTTTCTTTGCTGCATACTCATTTCTTCTACTTCTGACATCAATTTATTTTGTTGTCTGCAACTCCTTTCAAATATGACTGGTCTAAAATTTTGCTGTATCAGAAAGGTTAAAATTAATTTAACTATAGCTTGTATAATTTCTTGATTTCATTAATGATTTCATTAAAGATAATAATAAATTACCAACATTGTTGTATTTCCTTCCCCATTAGGTAAAAACAATTGACCGGTCTAATTTGAAATCAGCTGTAGACGAGAAAGTGGTGTGTGTATAAAAATTTTGTTCAAGGTACAATTTTTGTGAAATAAAGTACAGAAAACAATGAGACAAAAGGAAAAATTGATAAGCAAATCATCCAAACCATATTACTAGGGATGTCAAAGCCAAGTCTTGTTTGGGAAAGGGTTAATTTGAATCCAAACCTTTTATCGTTGTACCCCTTTCTAAAACAAGAGGGGTCCTTGTAAAAAGAAACTTAAAAAAAAATGGATAAGACATTTCTGAACTCCAGTAATTTCTCCTTTTCTTTCAATGTTTTCTATGCTAAAATGTGCAAGCTGTCGATTTTATCTCTTTTCAAAACGGAACATTTGAAGTTTTTTGTGCGGGAAAAAGATTTATTGATCTCACAAATAAACTATTCCCACATGATGATGCTTTTGACGCTCCACAAGACTTATAAAACTCTATCGAAAATGAAGACATTGCTTGTGCACAGTGGAGATCGTGCATCATGGGATGGATAACTTTGGACAAAATAATCACGATTCTGGTCAAATAATTTTCCAAAAACTTTTTATACACTGCTGGAGGCAGACATATATTGGCGTCATCTTCTCTGTCTATCCATCCGACTGTATGTATGTCCGTACATACGTCCGTCAGTCCACTTTTCTTGTGAGTGCAACTGGCTGTTTTTTATTAAACTTGGTGGATGTTATCACCTTAATTGGTAGATGTGCATGAAGTAAGGCTTTTGTGGTTTATTAGCTCCACTGGCTGAAGGCCAGCGGGCTATTGTCATGGTGTTGTGTCCGTCGTGCGTCCGTGCGTCCGTTAACTTTTTCTTTAAACATCTTCTTCTCTTATACCAGTGGGCCAATTTTGACCAAACTTGGCAGGAATGTTCTTTGGGTGACCCTTTTCAAAACTTGTTCGCGAATTTTTGATTCATCAAAAAATGTGGGCGTGGCAGGGCGGGGCTTATTAGACTTAGAGAAATCATAAGAAAATTCTTTAAAAATCAACCATTGGGCCAATTTGAACCAAACCTGGCAGGAATGTGCCTTGAGTCATTCTTTTCAAAATTTGTTCACAAATTTTTACATTTGTCAAAAAATGTGGCCGTGGCAGGGAGAAAGGGGCTTATCAGACTTAAAGAAATCATAAGAAAATTCTTTAAAAATCAACCATTGGGCCAATTTGAGTCAAACCTGGCAGGAATGTGCCTTGAGTCATTCTTTTCAAAATTTGTTCGCAAGTTTTTACATTTGTCAAAAAATGTGGCCGTGGCAGGGAGAAAGGGGCTTATCAGACTTAAAGAAAGCATAAGAAAATTCTTTAAAAATCAACCATTGGGCCAATTTGAGTCAAACCTGGCAGGAATGTGCCTTGAGTCATTCTTTTCAAAATTTATTCACAAATTTTTACATTTGTCAAAAAATGTGGCCGTGGCGGGGAGAAAGGGGCTTATCAGACTAAAAGAAATCATAAGATAATTCTTTAAAAAACAACCATAGGGCCAATTTGAACCAGACTTTGCAGGAATGTTCTTTGAGTCTCTCTTTTCAAAATTTGTTCACAATTTTTTACATTTGTCAAAAAATGTGGCCGTGGCAGGGAGGAAGGGGCTTATCAGACTTAAAGAAATCATAAGAAAAATTCTTAAAAAATCAACCAGTGTGCCAAATTGAACCAAACTTTGCAGGAATGTGCCTTTAGTCGTTCATTTTAAAATTTGTTCACAAATTTTTATATTTGTCAAAAAATGTGGCCGTGGCAGGGAGAAAGGGGCTTATCAGACTTAGAGAAATCATAAGAAAATTCTTTAAAAATCAACCATAAGGCCAATTTGAACCAGACTTTGCAAGAATGTTCTTTGAGTCTCTCTTCAAAATTTATTCACAAATATCAAGATTTGGCTGCCGCTGTGTAAGGCTTACAAGAAATCATGGGATAATTCTTCCACTTTAACCAGTGGAGCGATTCAGGCCCTCCTGGGCCTCTTGTTGATTATTGCCTGAGTTATTCCCCCTTAAAACTTAGTCTCTGGGACTTATTGAAATTGCAACCTAGTGAACGCAACTCCTCCTAAATTTATGGCTGGATCTTAATAAAACTTGGTGGATGTTATCTCCTTAATTGGCAGATGTGCATGAAGTAAGGATTTTATGGTTCATTGATTTTTAGCTCCACTGGCCGAAGGCCAGCGGGGCTTATGTCATGGCCCTGTGTCGGTCGTACGTGCATGCGTGCGTGCGTCCATCCGTGCGTAAACAATTTTCAAACATCTTCTCCTCCAAAACTACAGGACCAATTTCAACCAAACTTCACACAAATCTTTCTTGCATGAATCTCTACCAAATTACTTCAAAAGAATAAAGTCTGCGCAGAACTTGAATTTTAATTAAATTAATTGAATTAAATTTTCGAAAAATCTTTAAAAATTCTTCTTTTCCAAAACTACTGGACCAATTCCAACCAAACTTCACAGAAATCTTTCTTGCATGAAACTCTACTAAATTCCTTCAAAAGAATAAAATCCTCGCAGAACTTGAATTTTAATTAATTTAATTGATTTAAATTTTCGAAAAATCTTTAAAAATTCTTCTTCTCCAAAACTACTGGACCAATTTTAACCAAACATCACAGAAATCTTCCTTGTATGAATCTCTTTTAAATACCTTCAAAAATATAATTTCCGTGTATAACTTAAATTTTAATTAATTTAATTTAATTAAATTTTCGAAAAATCTATAAAAATTCTTTTTCTCCTAAACTACTGGACCAATTTCAACCAAACTTTACAGAAATGTTCCTTGCATGAATCTCTTGTTAATTCCTTCAAAAAAATAAATTCTGTGTAGAACTTGAATTTTAATTAATTTAATTGATTTAAATTTTCGAAAAATCTTTCAAAAAATCTTCTTCTCCAAAACTACTGGACCAATTTCAACCAAACTTCACAGAAATCTTCCTTATATCGATCTCTTCT
Source organism: Fragum sueziense (assembly GCA_963680895.1). NCBI lineage: Eukaryota > Metazoa > Mollusca > Bivalvia > Cardiida > Cardiidae > Fragum > Fragum sueziense. Next base: position 34,275,264 of record OY804605.1, read on the forward strand.
AAATTCCTTCAAAAATATAATTTCTGTGTATAACTTAAATTTTGATTAATTTAATTGAATTAAATTTTCGAAAAATCTTTAAAAATTCTTTTTCTCCAAAACTACTGGACCAATTTCAACCAAACTTCACAGAAACCTTCCTTACATGAATCTCTACCAAATTTCTTCAAAAGAATAAAATCCGCGCAGAACTTGAATTTAAATAAATTTAATTTATTTAAATTTTCGAAAAAATTTTAAAAATTCTGCTTTCCAAAACTACTAGACCAATTTCAACCAAACTTCACAGAAATCTTCCTTGTATGATTCTCTGATTAATTCCTTCTAAAATATAAATTCTGTGTATAACTTAAATTTTAATTTATTTAACTTAATTAAATTTTCGAAAAATCTTCTATTCCAAAACTAATGGACCAGTTTTAACCAAACTTCACATGAATCTTCCTTGCATGAATCTCCTCTAAATTCAAAAAAATTTAAAAAAAATCTGTGTAGAACTTAAATTTTAATAAATTTTATTAAATTGAATTTTCTTCTCCAAAACTACTGGACCAATTTCAACTTCACAGGAATCTTCCTTGCATGAATCTCTTCCAAATTCCTTCACGATCGGATGAAAAGCCTACCCGCCGCCCCGCTGTGGGCTAGGCTTATTTTTAGCTTTATGAAACATAGTGTAATTTTAAGAAAATTTTATAAACATTTGTGCTCCTTAATCACTTATTGGATTTCATTCTGGTGTAGCATGAATCTTCTTTGGATAGACCTCTATTGTTTTTCTTGAAGAAGTTTGTAGTGTAAATGTCTAAAAGCCAGTGGAGCGATACAGGGCCATCTTGGCCCTCTTGTTCCCTGAGTGATGCACCCTTAAAACTTAAAAAGTCTCTGAGGCTTATTAAATTTGAAGCCTTGTGAACGCAACTCCTCCTAAGTTTCTGGCTGGATCTTGATTAAATTGATGGATGTTGTTCACCCAAAATCACTAATGACGCCCATTTTCATATTTTAAATGTCGCAGGGGGGTACAGCTTTTGAGAAATAGATTTCGGTTGAAAACTGTTTGTGAAAATTAAGTCAATTGTACCCGGTTGTCTTCAAAAATAATGCTTTTTCCGAGAGACAAATATTCTCCGATAAATCCCATAGCAAAGTTAGAAAAACGATACATACGTTATTGTCGCACACCCAATAATCGCGCGAAAATCGGACTTGAAAACGAATCAGGATGTACCAGTTAAATTTAATCATAATTATTTGGTCACACACATATTCAGGCAACGTTTTATCGCGTTTGTTATCTAGTTGCATCATATTGCCCAGCATGGCTTGTTCTCAAGTGGATGTCGCACGATGTTGGACGCATACGTTATACTTTAGAAAATGAAGCATTTACGGGTTATAAAAGTCAACATTTTCATGTTTTTTACACATATAACACATCCTCAGATATGTGAGATAACATATATAAAACCGCTTTGATGGTTATTTTAAGCCAAAGGTCTGTATTCAACCAAATATCGTCAATTTGCAAGACCGTAATTTTTTATCGATACATACGTTCTTCCAATCTAGAGAGGACATATTTCATCTTAAAAATTTTGTAATCTTTTGATTGTGTAAAACTTTCATCTGTTAATGAAAGGAAAACTTGGCGAGATGACGAAATTTATGTGTAAAGATTCTATGTCACCTTAAATGTCTGTTTCCATACATACGTTATAGATACATACGTGATAAATATGCCAAACTGTGCAAGTTATGTCACACTACATTATTGGGGCTGTATGAAAATTACGTAAACATGAAAGATCTTCGTTATATCGTTGCTTATTGGTAAAATTTGCAATCACAAATTTTCTTGCAGAGCAATTTAAGTGAACAATACATACGTTACCACAAAGACTAGATGAACAGCTTTCGTTGTTGATATGACATCTTGGATTGTTTTAATCGTTTTTTGGCGTTGTATAATTTGTTTAAATCAAATAATCAGAGGGATTTTACAAGGTATTGCTTTATCAATTAATCTTTTTTCTACGTAAAGTACCATGATACATACGTGATATTGAAAATCGCACAATTCAGAGGCGAGAATGATATTCTGGGCAATTCATGAGTACTCCGGCATTTCTTAAGCCATGTGGTCTAGTTTTATTTACAGAGACACGTGAGACACATTGATATTTGACTGCGAATTGTGAATGATTGTTTCGCAATACAGAATCACATAGTCATTATTAATTTGATGAAACAAGGCCTCAAGTAATAGGAAATTAAAGGCAATAGACGATATGGACTAGAAAATGACACTACCTATAGAAAAACAGTGATTCGGGATGAAAATATTCTAAACGTAGAATAGAAAGACAAAATATTTAAGTAGACCCATTTCATGATACAAACGTTATGATATACTCATTTATCGATTGGTCTAGTGTAATCTTAATGATTATCTAAAGTTTGATTGTAACCTATTTTTTCAGAATAGGGATGGTTTGTGATTGCTTCGCAGGTCCTAAAAGACACAACTCGATTGGTGCTTGACACCTAACCATAATTGATTCACATTGATTTTTAAATCTAGGGAAAAATGACATTTTCACGTACACCCGACTTAGTACTAATGGCCAGAAAATATTTTTCGACAGAAAAAATACAGAGGATAAGTATCAAAATCAATGCATCAATATATAGTTTTGAAAATGTGGCACAGACAAGCATGTATACAGTAAATGAATAACTTCTTTCTCGACGAAAACAATGATAACGTATGTACATCTACTTTAGAATGTTATGCATAGCAGCCTTTTGAAAACACGCGTAACTTTAAAACGACAGATATCTCTTGGGCAAAATTCTAGAATTTTAATCTTGAAACATGGAAGTTCCGGAAAAAATCGATTTGGCATGTCTGTTATGACGTTAATTTTTTGGATTTTTTGTCAGGCAATATGGGCGTCATTAGTGATTTTGGGTGTGTTAGATGTGCATTAAATAAGGATTTTATGGTTCATTGATTTTTGTCTGAGTTATGCCCCTTAAAACTTAGTATCTCGGGCTTATTAAAATTGAAGCCTTGTGAACGCAACTCCTCCTAAACTTCTGGCTGGATCTTAATGAAACTTGGTGGATGTTTTCACCTCAATTGGTAGATGTGCGCGAAGTAAGGATTTTATGGTTCATTGATTTTCCCTGAGTTATGCCCCTTAAAACTTAGTATCTGGGGCTTATTAAAATTGCAGCCTTGTGAACGCAATTCCTCATAACTTTTTGTCGTGATATAAATGAAACTTGGTTAATGTCATCAGCATAATTTGTAGATGTACATGGATCAAGGATTTATGGTTCATTGATTTTTATACCCCCGCAAACGAAGTTTGGAGGGGGTATACTGGAATCAGCTTGTCGGTCCACTTGTTGGTTGCATGGTTGGTTGGTCTGTCTTTAAAACTTTGTCTGGACAACTCCTCCTAAAGTTACCGTCCGATTTGCTTCAGTCTGCACTTGTAGATGTGCAAGACACAAATTTAATGAAAATCGTAACAGTACTTTTTGAGTTATGGCCCCTAATTTGACAAAAAATGCTTGTCCGGACAAGTCCTCCTACAGTTTCAATCCGATTGGCTTCATACTTGGCACATGTGTGCATTAGGACATATAGATGTGGAAGACGCAAATTTCCGTCAGTCCGTCCGTCCGTCAACTTTTCACTAAAACATCTTCTCCTCTTAAAGTACTTGGAAGAATTCAATCATATTTTACACATATGATCTATGAGTCATGCTTTCTTCTTAAATAGAAATCCAAAACCGGTAACAGTGTCATTTAGTACATACTATTGATGAAGGTGGTATTTTGGTCCAAAACTTGTTTTTCAGTAAAAAATTGATTGTACTCATAAAACATTTTTATTCAATAAAATTAACTGTAGCATAGAGTAGGCCTACATACCTAAAGCAATATTCATGCCAAAAAACTCATTGAAAAAATATAGACTGAATACAAATATTACTTTTATTTACAGAACTATATATGGAAGCCAGAATAGGCTAACATGCACACCTTGTCAGTTTTCTTTATTATTTGGTCACATTGTCTATGCACCGTCATTAGTGGCACTGTGACTAGGCACTGTGCAATATGGGTCAAGCCCAATGTTATAAAATGGAAAAGACGCCTAGAACCCGTACGGTAAAGCACCCAAAGTTGCCCTTCCAAGTTTTAACAAATGTAATGTTTTTGCTCCAAAAGCCACTAATAAACTTACATGATATGGAAGGCCGCTTATGTTTCAGTAAAATATTGTTACAGCTTTATGCTCTTTTCAATTACACAGTTGAAAATGTACTTGTTTATTTCAAAATGTTTCCCTGTTGGGATAAAACAGGGTGCAAATATTTCTGCAAATTATTTTTCTAATCATAGCTTAACCTGTATTGATACACAATTTATACACATTTCCATGATGTCATATGTTTAACAGCTGGTTCAGCCATCAATAACCCTTGCTGTTAGCTTTCATGAATCATGGCTGACTAGAATAATGTAAAAGGATTTTGTATAAGATTTCCTCTCCTTTTTGTGAAATAGATACACCTGGTACAAGACCTATTGTCACCCTTGACGAAAATATTGTAAACAACTTTGAAGTCTATCCCTTAGCAAATTTACATATAAAATTTAAAATTCGTGGCTGTGTAAAGCTTTGCAAAAAGAGCTTATTTTTATGATATAAAATGTTGTCCCTTTTATGCCGTCACAACAACAACAACAACAACAACAACAACAAAAGTTTACGACAAAAAGAAATTCTAATACACAGCGCTGTACCCTTTATCCGAGGACACTTTTTATCAAGTTTCAAAAAGATTAAATTTTACATATCAGATTTGGAGAAAAAATATTTTTTTGAGAAAATGCCAACAGACAGACAGACACACGGACAGATGACAGGAAAGGACCGAAAAAAAATCTTACATCTTGATTTGTCCTCAGGTAAACTTAAATAATCAAAAAACGGTAAACAAAACATTTGAAAACGTCATTTTAAAAAACGATTCCATGTTGATATTTATAAATGTCATAATCCCATTTTCCAATGTCTCTCGTCTAACATATTGTAAACGATTCCGTGTGTTTGAGGACTCTTATTGCTATTTGTGAACATATTTAATCATGGTGCTATTGACAACTTGATTTGATCGCACACTTGAAGAGGCGACAATTTTCGGAGGAAATTGTTGAATAATGCCGCGTCTTTCTTCTGCGTGGTCAATCACGCGATTACAAGAAATCCAATGATCCGTTACCCTGGCAACGGAATACTCGAAATTTGGTTAAAATTAATCAAGCGGGTCTGGAATTAATGCCTTGACTTTTGAGTTTACATCTTTGTCAGAATAGATGTAAGAGTAAGTGAATTCGTACATATTAGTGCATGGAAAATATCATAAAAATGTTTTTGAAGTGTATCAGTAAGGTTTGGTGGACTTACATTAATTTATTAAAAATCAGCTAAATGATAATATAGTTCCTCTCTGATAGAAGATCAATTTCGGAAAACGAAGAGAATAAAATGTATTATTATTATTATTATTATTATTATTATTATTATTATTATTATTATTATTATTATTATTATTATTATTATTATTATTATTATTATTATTATTATTATTATTATTATTATTATTATTATTACTTCTAATATTATTATCATAATTATTATTATTATTATTATTATTATTATTATTATTATTATTATTATTATTATTATTATTATTATTATTATTATTATTATTATTATTATTATTATTATTATTATTATTATTATTATTATTTTATTATTATTATTATTATTATTATTATTATTATTATTATTATTATTATTATTATTATTATTATTATTATTATTATTATTATTATTATTATTATTATTATTTTATTATTATTATTATTATTATTATTATTATTATTATTATTATTATTATTATTATTATTATTATTATTATTATTATTATTATTATTATTATTATTATTATTATTATTATTATTATTATTATCATCATCATCATCATCATCATCATCATCATCATTATTATTATTATTATTATTATTATTATTATTATTATTATTATTATTATTATTATTATTATTATTATTATTATTAGAGTAGAGGAGGGTAATCCCGACATGCGCCCAATTCCGACACTTTTGGAAAAAAGGTCATTTGTATTGCATTATCATTTGTCAAAATCAACAACTTTCTGTTTTAAATACTACGTCATACATTTTTCCAAAGTTATATAATGATCATTGACATATAAAGGCTTGCTTTCTTAAAAAATCGAGGTTAAAGATGGACCATCCTGTTTGCGGAATTTTCAAAAATGCAGTCTTATAGATTTCTGTACGAGGGGTGTCCTGAAAAAGTAAAAAAAATCATGTTCCAGTTATCTTCCTCGATAGATTTTTGTATAAGATGAACATTTAGACAATTCTCTATTATCCTAGCTGTCTAAAAACAGGATCAGAGCGTTATTCATTTACAAATTATGGTGTCGGGGTTGACAGTCTTTGTTTAACTCCGACACCATAAGTGAAAATTAGAGGAAATTTCCCACTCTCGCTTACTAAATCTTTACTATACCGACGGTACGGTCTGTTAAAGAAATGTGTAAAACCAACTTATTTGAGCTTATGGTGACACCTTAACATATAGATTTGCATATTTTTCCCCATATGTTCGAATCATTTTTCTCATGTGTCGGATTTGACCGAAACCTCAGAGTGTGAGTTATGAGCGAAATTAAATTCCATCTATTTCTATTTCTCAATTTCTAATTGAGAGAAAGGTTTACAGTACATGTCTCTGTGACATTGCATCACATAGCTCATTTTGCTTCAATAATATGTTTGGTGTCAGGTTTGACCGAAAAGTGTCGGATTTAAGATGCTTCATATGTGGTAGAAATTCGGTTGTACCATCATTGTTTATTGCCAGAAGACGCCGTAGAATACACAAATTTGTTGCATAAAGGTTAGTTCGTGTAAGGCCGACACGAAATATGGCCTCATATAAGTAGACAAAGAAATATATTGATTTTTCCTTTAAGGTTTACGAACTGAGAATGAAATGCAGAGCCAGAGGCGAAATTTGAAAAGTGCCAGTAATTCCTATTCTGTGTTACATTTCCATTCAAAATACAAATATAAGCATTTGGTATGGTTTAGAATTTTGAATTAATGCATACTTATGGAAATATTTGACAAAAATGTTCAAAATTACCTCCCTTGCATATGAAAATAGAGTAAATTAATATTTGTAAATTATTTTCTTCTTAAAGCATAATCTTGAAATCCGGCCTGGTGAATCAACTTATGTGAAGTGTATTTACAAGTGTGTGTAATTTGATGCATTTCGTATGGCTAGAAAGTGGTGTTTTCATTCTCAGTTCGTAAACCTTAAAGTGTCGGGATTACCCTCCTCTACTCTATTATTCTGTGGAGTTCAATCAAACTTCACATGAAGCATCATTGTGTGACCCTCTATTGATCAGATTCCTTCAATTCTGATTGAACCAGCAAGTCGGGAGTTATCTGCTCTTGAATGTAAAAATGACCGTTTTGACTTTGTCTTCTCTCTATCAACTACATATATATATTGTCCAAAAAAGACAAAACTTTAGGAGAATTTAGTGACTATACGAGGTTTTGCCTGAGTGCAATTTTCATCATGATCTTAATATTCCACCGTGAGTTTTATGACCTTGAATTTGACAAAATTCTCATTTTCAACGTTATTTTCACTAAAGAAAAAAAAAACAACATAAAATTATACTAACCAATCAACACAAAACTTGAGCATAACCGCGTTAACAATAAAATAATGCATGCTTGTCATTTTCAGCCTCATCGGAATCTTACATCCTAAATTATGTGCCATTGTATTTTAAAGTGAAACAACTTTCCAATTTCATTTTTTTAAGTATGCCTTGATGTCAAGATTGCTTATTCTAATGCATGTAAATGCTATCAGTTTTTTTGAAGTTGTTGCTTATAAGCGAAAAATATGCATTTAACCCATTACCAAACGACAAAATTTTAGACTAGTCCAAAGTCAAAGATGTTGCAGATAACAATTTCAAGCCAACGGTATTATTCATTTTTTGGTGTTTTGGGGTAGAACATATTGTGAGGAATGAAGAAATTGCTCGTCATAAGCAATGTCTTCATTTTCCACAATGTTTTCCAAAGCCATTATCTTGTAGGGAGTCAAAAAGAGTCATTGTGTGATAATGGGTTAAAGTTGAAATATCAAATTCCATATCAATCTCAACTTTTGTCCACAGCAATTTGTTTGATTTTTTAACACAAATTATATATTATATATATATTTCTCGTAAACGGTGCAATATTTTGACTTGAAATTTTCAGAATTTTCATCATAAGAAATATGTTCTTTCAAATAGATCTATATAATAAGAAAAGTAAAATATTAAAAAAAATATCGGTGAAATGTCACTTTAAGACAAAATCGCCATTTTCAATGACTACGATATAATCAATAGTAATGTATTGATCATTGTAGGCTATATCTAACATTCAATGTTTGAAAAAAAAAAAAAAAAAAAAAAAAAAAAAACCACCTATCGTGTTCTTTTTAATTTTCCTTCGATATCAGAAGCTATTTCTTACGCTGAGCCTGTTTCCTAATTTCCTGCGAAGTGTTAATTTCGCAGAAGTTGTTTCGAACATCAGGGTTATGAGCATATGAACAGGAAAGATAACCGATAAAATGCCCAACATTACGCCAACGAGTTTTCTTGGTACCGTAATACTCGAAGATCCGCGATGCAACCGGAAGCGACCTTATATACAGTCGACACTCGTTGTGTCGAAGTCGGAGGGGCCGTCAAAATACCTCGACATATCCGGAGTTCGACTCATCCGATTTGTTCGGCTTCGATAAAGTTGATTTTTGACCGTTTTTGAAACTAATCAAGTACGGTTATTATTGAAATATAGAAGGAAAAGGAAAGAAATTGCTCGTTTCGAGCAATTTATATCCTTTTCCTACTATATTTCAATAGCTATATTGAGTTCAAAATTATTGTTTTTTGAAAAAAAATATGTCCATTGATGAGGACGGGACCAGATTTGAACTTCGACTTCAGAGAATTCGACTTATCCGATGTCGACATAACGAGTGTCGACTGTAATTATTATTATAATAGTTATTGTGGACTCGGAAGTCATATTTCAATATCGTCTCTTTTCAACAAAAACTCGTAACTGCAGCTTATTCCAAGCTGCAGTTACTGGGGTTTCGTTGAAATGCAGCGATATTCTCATTGTGGGTTGTGTCCGTTGATTTCAGATTTAGGAAAGTCAACCTCGCTATTTCCTTCCTTGTCGCCTGATCGTTAATCTTTGTGGGCGAGCAGCTGAGGATCGGTTAGGATGTTGTGGTAGTACTGGTATGAGAAACGACAGGAATCTGTGGTTCAGCCGTCGCGATATGACCATAGCATCTGAAAACGGCGTACAATCCCCAATAAATCACACCGAATTCTAGTCGCTGACCTGGCACATATTGTCGTAGTTTGTACCATATAAAAAGGGTCTCTATACAAAAAAAGCGGTGTATATTATAACTGTGACATTCATAAATGATATCCCAATATGGGAATATCCTTTTAGACAAAAAAAAAAATAAACAAAAAATAAAATAAATAAATAAATAATAGGGGCGGAGGTGGTGCAGTGGTAATGCGCTGGACTTGAAACAGGGATCGCTGGTTCGATTCCCCACCTCTCCAGTCTTTCGGATGAGACTTTAAACCGAGGTCCCGTCTCCATATGACCTTAGCTTTTGAGTGGTACGTAAAACTCAACTCAATCCAATTCAGACTAAATTGTCTCCCACCAATGGTTTGATATCGTTAATCTACATGTATGTGGGCGAGCAGCTGGAGGATCGGTAAGGATGTTGTGATAGTAGGCTACTGGTAGCCTATGATATACGACAGGAATCCATGGTTATGTGCGCCAGCCGCCGTGATATGGCAATATCAGTTCAAAACGGCGTTAACCCCTTACCAAACAAGACCTAGTTTTGACATCCCTGATAGAAAGGACTTGGGAAAACATTGAAACAAAAGAAGAAACTGCTGATAACCAGCAGTTTCTCCTTTTGTCTCAATATTTTCTGTGCCATATTTTACACAAATCCTATCTTTCTTAACATCCATTTTGTCATTTGTGACAGTTTTTCAAGTGGATCACCCTAAATTTTGTCGTTTGGGAAAGGGTTAAGACCTATAAATCAAATTACAATATGGGAACACGCCGGAAAGCCGTCCATTAGGCCATACTTCATGTTATGCTGCCCCATGCAACAATAGCAATGGATATTGTGCTAAAAATAGACATGGTTTTCCGTTTTGTTTTGATGAATCAAGCCGTAGTTACGAGATTTTATAACAACATTCACGAAATACAAGTGTTTGTCCGAAATTTAAGGTCACTGTTAACTATATATTATTAAAATCGTTCCATATTTTGTGCTTGATTAATTCCGTTTTGATTCACCTTTGAGGGTGTGGCTAAACAAAGAGGTTATTCGACGAGTTTACTTCTCGATATAATAGATTCACTATTGAACGAGAATAATTACAGTTGAATCGCTTTACCAAAACAACTGAAATTATTCTTGTTTAATAGCGAATCTATTGATATAAGAGAAAAGCGTGCGTTACTAGCATGAACACATTTCGAAATTGAAAGAACGTGCAATTGTAAAATGTGTGGTTATAAAACCTCGTAACTACAGCTTGATTAACGCTGTAGTTATAATGTTTTGCATTTACCACAAATCGAGAAGGCTGTTTCTCCTCACGCTTAAATATAATGAACCGTTTATAGGCTCCGCCCTGTCTCACGAATAAAAACAGAATATATAGATAAAACGCGATATTGTGACTATAATAGATTCACTATTAAACGAGAATAATTACAGTTGAACTGCTTTATCAAAACAACTGAAATTATTCTCGTTTAATTGTGAATATTGTCCAGCAAGATTAACCCGGGACATCTGCATATGTAATGACCCCACTTCGGCTTTGTTTTGTTAAGACACTCCACTAACGGACTTTGCGCACGAAAATTAAGTTGTCCCGGGTTAACCTTGTTGGACAATATATTATATTATCGAGCTCGCTTTATTATTGTAAACAGATTGGTCACCTCGAAACGCAATAGACCGTAACCCAGGTGATCATTGCATAACTTATATAATGTTTTGATTCGTCCTACGTAAGAAGTGGTGGAAATATCGACTGGCTGAAAGTACAATAACCGTCAATCTAGCGACCAGGGTTCGAATCCTCTGTATACCGATATCTTTTTTTCTTATTCTGAGAAATTTTTATTTTAAAAGATCATGCACGGGACACATGCTCCTTTGGTGCTGCGATTACTCGGAGACAGATAGTATCTAGATTTTTGCCATTTGTTGTCGTTTTGTTGTCATAGATTTTATTTGTGAAAACGTTTTGAAAAATGATGAAAAATTGTAAGTTACAAAAATGAAATGATGTCAAATAAATAATCACTACTAAAGTAGACGAGGAAAAAATAAAAAGAATAAAAAGAGAGAAAAAGCATTATAAAGCTAAAATAATGATAACAAATGGTAATCATTTGAAGTATTGTAATGAGACAAGCAATAAGCTAAATATGCATAAAACTATACATTCGAAAGTAACCATTAAAAAACATTAAGCTCGCGCCTAGCCTCGAACCACCACCTGCATACCGCCTCATATGACAGAGATTTAGAAGCCACTAATGTATCCAATAGACCATTTAGTGGGGCGCATAACTCATATAATCGTTCAGTTTGTGATACAAGCATGAAATTTGGCATATATATAGTTTCAAGTGTATATTTTCAGAAAAAAGTGCTAGCCACTTGAAATTCAATATGACGGCCATTTTCTGAGATGGCCGCCATCTGAGCATTATATAGCTTCCCTGTGCAATGATATGACGCACTAAAACAAATAGAAACTTGCATTTTTCATTTCAAACACTCAGACATAAATGCCAAATGTAAAAAAGACAATATTTGTGCGTGAGATGGCAACCAAAATCTCATATGGCAGCCATACAATATAAAGTCCTTCATTTCTATATGAAAATTGCAAATTTACCGCTGGAAAAAATCTTTGGTTTGCTTTTTCGACTTATAAGCTCTACTGGCTTATTTTATTAATACATTTTTTAAAAAATCAACTAACTTGATAACAGATGGCAGCCAACCAAGCCCGTGTAATCATTATTTTCTTACTCTTTTAATCGATTGCCATAGATATCTGCAAATGTAATATGTAGTGTATATCAGTTTGGTGAGACAATTAATTTAGAGCCACAGAACCTACTATAATAAGTATATATATAGTTATAAGGGTACATTTTCAGATAAAAAAGCTAGTCACTTGAAATTCAATACGGTGGTCATTTTTTGAGATGGCCGCCATCTTCTGAGATGGCCGTCATCTGGGCATTATAGAGCTTCCCTGTGTAATGATATGATGCACTAAAACTAATATAAACTTGCATTTTTCATTTCAAACACTTAGACATAAATGCCAGATGTATAAAAGACAATATTTGTGCTTGAGATGGCAGCCAAAATCTCAAACGGCTTCCATACAATATAAAGTTCTTCATTTTTATATGACAATTGCGATTTTACCACTGGAAAAAAATCTTTGATTTGCTTTTTCGACTTATAAGCCCCACTGGCTTATTTAATTGACGAATTATATAAAATTCGACTGACTAGATAACAGATGGCAGCCAACCAAGTCCGTGTAATCATTATTTTCTTACTCTTTTAATCGATTGCCATAGATATCTGCAAATGTAATATGTAGTGTATATCAGTTTGGTGAGACGATTAATTTAGAGCCACAGAACCTACCGTAACAAGTAGACTACAAGATTGGGTCCCTCAACAAAGAGAAATGGTATGTAGAATACAAGTGAGATATAGTGTTTGTGGATCCGAGATGGCAATCATCTGGAACAAGTCCCCAATGATATAGTTTTCAAATTTGATAAGATCCCCATGAGAGATGGCAGCCAACCGGCTTTTTTCAAAGAAGGTCTCTAAAAAATGTAGCAGACGATTTTCAATTTTGACAATATGCCTACAAGAGATGGCAGCCAAACCCACTGAGGCTAATTATTGTTTTAACGCCGTCTCAGTTGATTCCTATTTTCAACATCCATGTGTCCGGTGTATTCGTTTTTTTTGGCCAGAATAGTTCTGTAAATCAACAGCCTTTACAAGGAAACTAGCCCTCACCCCATATGGGGTCCCTCGACAACAAGAGATGGTATGTCGAATACAAGCAATGTTTAGTGCTTGTGAACATAGTCATATCAACACTGAAGAAGCTATAACACAGATGGCCACTACTGCTTATATATGATTTTAACTTTCATGTGATATTTCACAGACGGAGATAAAGAGTGAAGTGCAGAAAAGCCCGGCTTTCTTGAACTTACACCGTCCACTTCAAGTTTTTGCACCCATTCGTAGCCATCTCTCTGCAGCATTACGAAACTAGGTCCAAACAACTCTCCAACATTCGTTTTCTTTTGACAGTCCCCATTTCGACCGGCATTAATAATTCGGTTGCTGAAAATTACACAGTCTCTAAATATGGCCAGCTTTGTATGCAGCCTGTTTTGCGCATTGATATGGTGCTTATACAATAGGACTAAGTCATGAAGTTTGAAAACTGGACTTTCTCAGAAGCCACGAATTCCATGATATACCGGTATATAACAAGTTAAAAAAGCCACATGATACTTGTAAATATTTTACAAAACTATTGTTGTATCGTATTTTGTTGAGACCTCGTCGAGTTATACAACTCTACTAAGCTGTTTGGGTGATACTTTAACTCTTGAACGACAACACGTACAACTGCGCTTTTACAAGCAACTTCCCATTGTCCATAGTTTAAACGCATTGATTAAGCTTGTCTCAAATTTTGCGAATCGTGCTACGAATACATAAGAAACGTGACATCTTTTGCAAATCAGATTCTATAGACCGTTTACAGCTGTCTCCATCTGTAATGGAACCTTGTTTCTGTGCCCGTTTGAGCTTTATATTGTAGATTAAAGATGGTATCTATTATGATACTTGGCTTATGCAGTGTCAAAGTTTTCTCTTTGTCCTCATTATCATCTAATAGAGCTGGATTGAACGAAGTTGGTATATCATTGAAGGCAAGGTATAAAGGAATATCTGTTGCAGTATAATTGTACATTGGTATCCACTAAGATCTTGCTCTTTCTGTAAATTACTCAGAAGAGAAATAAGCAAATTAGATTTGTCCTCTTGGCAGGGATAACATTTACTTTACATATTTTTGTTGATTTGTTTTACAATCATCCATTATTAATGAAAGAAAGACTTCCTTTTACACTATCTGGTTTAGAATGCATGAGTTTTCTGATATTTCGTGTGGACGATTCCAAGGATGATCGACGATAATCGGTATTTTATTATGGAGGCAAATAAGACAGTTAAGATAATACAAAAATGGTCGCCATTTCAATAGCAAAATATATATTCTCTTGGAACAATTTTGTTTGTATCTCATTCATTTTATTAGCTGATACTTAAAGAGAGGGGTTGATATCTTTTTTGTTAAAAGTAATAAGATTTCCTTGAAGAAACTATGAACATTTGAATATTTTGGCGGTCATCTTGGAAAAAGGCAGCCATGTTATAAAGACATCAAGTTGGTTAATATTGCTTACAAAAAGACTATGCAGGAAAGGTATATAAAAATCCCGACGAAATTCATCACTTGGAATTCATTTCTATTTGATATTTTCATATATAGGCCTAATTAATACATGAAAATGGCGGCTATTTTGAAAGATGGCCACCGGATGCGATTTTCATGTGGCTAAATCGGTTTGTGTTTCATTCCATTATGCTGAATGAAGTTTTATGACAAGGATTAATAATATCTTATTAAAAAAATATCTAATTGAAGAAACGGCCATTTTTGGAGAATTTTGGCGGCCATCTTGGATAAACGACCGCAATGCTGTAAACAAGTCATGCTAGTTTATTAATTAATTACAAAATTGACTATATTGGGACGATTTATTAGAAAAATCTCGGCGGATTTCAGCATTTGGAATGTCTTTCTATCTGATATATAGACTACATTTATCCGAATGGCGGCCATCTTGGAAAATGGCCACCGGATGCGAATTTCAAGTGGCTAGCACTTTTTTCTGATTCAGGGACCCTCAAAGACTTACCATACTAAAATTCATGCTTGTATCACAATGTGAACGATTAGGCCAAATTTTCGGAGTTGTGCGCCCCACTAATTGTAGACATAGTTAATATGATGACGACAATTCAAATTAATCACTTAAAACACATAGATAATTGATCATTAATCTGCCCCTCCTACAGGTAAGTATTGGTTTTTCCCAAAAATGTTTACAATAGCGCGTTAGAGTTATACTGAAGTAAAAAATCGTTATAATCCATTTTTATTCACCCCACAGGGTGTGGCTAAGCGAAGAGGTTATTCGACGAGTTTACTTCTCGATATCTTGGTTGATATAAGAGAAAAACGTGCGGCACGAGCATGAACACATTTCGAAATTGAAAGAACGTTCTATTGTAAAATGAGTTGTTATAAAACCTCGTAACTACAGCCTGATTCACGCTGTAGTTATAATGTTTTGTAATAATACCGGCGATGTACCGCTAAGCGAGAAGGCTGTTTCTCCTCAAGCTTAAATATAATGATCCGTTTACTAGGCTCCGCCCTGTCTCCCGAAAAAAATCAGAATATAATAAATGGTAAATAAAACGAAACTACGTTAGATTCGAACACACAACTATCACGTTGTAATTTAACGATAACGTTCGATGATTTAACCACTTGGGAATGGTAACTTTATGACGTTATGGTATCACTGGTGGTGAACTCGGCCAAAGCGAGGGACGATTTTCGCTACAATTAAGGTACAGATATTTTGCGTTTAAATGTGAGTTTAAAGATTTTTAAATCTAATTGCAATGAATTAGGTCTAAAATAGACCGGGTCCACCGTTATGTATTGACAAACCATCGGTGTTGTTACGGGAGAGAAAAACTTCACAGATCTGGCCGGGAAGGCCACCAGGTATGTGGAGTTACTCTCACCATTCTTTCTTTATTTTTTTTTTGTTACTACGATTATTTTTGCTATTGTACATAAGTGTAAATTATATCGATGCCTATCAACAAGAGCCTCGTACAGGTTAAAACAAACTGCTATTACGCGGTTTTTCTTGAAAGATAACAATATGCCGCGTCCGCGCAAGAATATCTGTTTTGCATATTTATATCTTAATTATGTCATGAAAAAATGCTAAAATGCATCCAAACAAAATCGAAATGATTCCTAACTACGCAAAGCAGCGAAGCAAGGGGATGAAATGCAGCTGTCTGCTTTTTGTCCTTTTCCACGTTTTTTTTCTGCAACAAGAAGAAAGACTGAAACAGTGATAAAGAATTACCGAGATTCAATATATTGTCGGTGTAAATGCAAAACCTCGTATTTCGATTCTGGCGATTTTCAAAGTACAAACTTGTGTACCCAGTTAAGACAATTATTGCAGGTTTTGAGATATTTTTACCGATCAGTATGAATGACGCATGATTATTGTTGAACCGAAGTAACCTTGCGCTCATTATTATCAATATTGCAGACGATTACGTTTGTTTATAAATATTCACAGCGCACGGTCACTTCGGTTTAACAATACTTGTCGTTGTTATTGTCCACCCAAATTAACCCGGGACAACTTAATTTTCGTGTGTGAAGTCCGTTAGTTGAGCGTCTTAACAAAACATTGCCGAAGTGGGGTCATTACATATGCAGATGTCCCGGGTTAATCTTGCTGGACAATACGAAATTTTATAACAACACCGACGGTTTATCAAAACATAACGGTAAACTCTGTCTATCTTTAGAACAAAATTCTTTGCTATTTCAAATACTATATGCAAAGGAGTTTGGAACATTATGTGAGAAAATGTTATATTTATGTAACTTTTCAAGGTAAATGCACGGGAATGGAATGCATATTTATTTGTGACAAGAACCGTCCGATATTCAAAAGACATATATAGTGGTCCCACGATTTTCTGATTCCCGCCAAACAATAAAAGATTTATCAATTAACTAATTATCCTTTATAAAGATTAAAACGAAACCATGTCGATGACAATCAGTATTTTGATGTACTATTGACGAGACGATTTTCACGTGCGTCTCTACAATAACGTGTTTCTATGGGTTAAAGGTTTGTTTATAAACATCAGATTAGCTTGGGACAACTTTACGTGTTCCGCCTGTGGAATCGCAACGAATTTTGTGCTAAAATAGACTGGGTTTACCATTATGTTTTGATTAACCGTCGTTGTTTTTATAAAATCTCGTTGTTTTATAAAATCTCGTAACTACGGCTTGAATCAAGCCGTAGTTACAAGATCTTATAACAACACCAGCGAAATACTATTGTTTGCCCGAAACACGTCATGGTTAACTAGATAAAATCGTTCCCTATTGAGCCGGGATCTGAAAGGGGGGGGCGTAATGTCATTTGAAAATGACATGAAATATTATCAGCCTTTGTAAAGGTGTGCAGTGTGTTCAGGGACACTTTTACTGTCGTCCGATGGCATACAATTTGTCATGAGTTTTCGTGCATTCAAGGGCCCGTAACTCATTTTCCCGACTAGCTATGAAAAATCCCTCATAGTTTTGCAATGACGAATTATAAGCAAGTTCTCACCTAAAATATCATTCCAATATGTCGCTTTAAATATGAAAACGTCTTGGTGTTTTCCCACAAAGTTGGGAGATGAAAATATACAAAAAAAAAAAAAAAATAAGAAGTTTCATAAAATGCCAACTATTTTAATATAAATTTTATCATCAGCAAGCCAATAGATTTCATGTCATCGTAACGTAGGCTCATCATTATTATACAAAATACAATATTATCAAACATTCGCCAATTCTTTACATTCAGATAGACAATTGATTAATAAGAACCTTTGGTAGCGCCTGAATAGAATTACCCCATCCACTTTCAATACACAATATACACCAAACCAAAGGTCCGTTCGATTCAGACTAAAGTCTACGGCAAAACACTTCCCCTTTATGTATCTATTTGTACTAATAATATCATTGGAAAATGGCAATGAATTTTGTGCTAGAAATAAAATTGATTTACTCTTATGTTTTGATGAACAGTCTGTGTTGTTACAAGATCTCGTATAACTCATCGGCTATAACTGTAGAGTTGTATACAAACACTTTAAAGTAAATACTTCTTGTTGTTGATAAATGGCCCAACACAAACACTTTCTCTTTTGAGAATAAACGAGTAGGACATTAATTCTCTCGTATACCTCACGATTGAAGGTTTGGTAAATGTTAAAACTATGTATTTGTTGTTTAGTGTTTGTATACAGGTCTACAGTTATAACCGATAGACTATAACTACGGCTTGATTCCAGATTTTTAAATAACACCTACTAAATAGGATTATTTTTCCGAAATTACTTCACGCTTAACTGGATAAAATCGTTCCCTTTTCAGGTCCCAGGAAAAAGGCGCCTTATGGAAACCTCCCTTTTTGCGAAAAAAGGTGGTTACAAACTCATTTTACCACTTTTTTATATAACGTTTTTATAATTTTAACGACTGTAAAATAAATATTACATAAAATAGGCCTATATGTTTTCAATTAATTAAGTATAGTCCAGCAACATTAACCCGGGACATCTGCATATATGTAATGACACTTCGGCAGTGTTTAATGATGGTAACAGATGGTCTAATTGCAAAAAATGAAATTTTTTGAAAAAATATGCAAAACTTTTGTGTTGGCCACCTCAGAATGGTTAATAATATGCGATTCAGACTGAGATTGAGGCAAAATTATAAGAGAGATAGCCGAATTTAGGGAGAATCCAAACCAAAATTAAACCCCGTCTCAGATGCGGTTGAATTTATTTTTTAACTGTCACGCATGCGCATACAGCGCGGACCAAGATTCAAACGAGATTCATGCTTGAATTTCAATATGACGTCATCATGTATGTTGTGACGTCATTTAAGAAAGTCGCAGGTCCTACTGTTTTTGACCTACTTTCGACATCGCTTCGTGAATTCGATATCAAATTGCGAAAAAATGAGTCGTTGCTTCAATAGTTTGTCGTAATCATTTAATCAGGTCATATAAAGCTTAAAAAGTGTACATATTTCGTTTGTTTTTGACAAATTTTGGTCCAAAATCTGGGAAATAGTAGCTTTAAGACGCTCAACTAACGGACTTTGCACACGAAAATTGAGTTGTCCCGGGCTGATTTTGGTGGACTATAAAAAATTATGTGATGCTAAACTTAATTTTACATGGTATATATCCTCCAGCTGCTCGCCCACATAGGTTAATGGTACCAACCCATTGGTGGGAGACAATCTTCTGATCTTGCCAGACAGGATATTAACCGTGGCAGACTATAAAATAGAGATTGTTTCTACCCCCCTTTGTGTTTGTAGGCATAGTCGTTCATGTTAGCGGCTAGTCAATAGGCTGAGAATTCTAAACGTTACTTGCTAATATTTTTCACTGGTGGTGAACTCGGCCAAAGCGAGGGACGTTTTTCTCTACAAAAAGGTATATAGATATTTTGCGTTTAAATGTGAGTTTAAAGATTTTACAATGAATTTGTTATAAACATAGACCGGGTTTACCATAATGTATTGGCAAACCGTCGGTGTTGTTATAAAATCTCGTAACTACGGCTTTATCAAAGCCGTAGTTACGAAATTTTATAACAACACCGACGGAATACAATGATCGCGTAAAAACGTCCCACACTTTGGCCGAGTTCACCACCAGTGGGACTATAAAATAGAGGTTGTTTCTATCCCCTTTCTGTTTGTGGGTATATCCGTTAATATTAGCGGTTAGTCTTTCGGAAACAATTTTGTCCTGTTAACCATGACGTATTTTCGGACAAACAATAGTATTTCGTGTGTGTTGTTATAAAATCGACGGTTTATCAAAACATAGCGTACCCAGTCTATTTTTAGCTCAAAATTCTTTGCTATTTGAGTATTTTGTGTTTAGAGAGGTATATTTTTGCAAGTTGTTTGAAATAGCAATGCATTTGGTGCTAAAACAGACCGGGTTTACCGTTATATTTTGATAAACCGTCGGTGTTCTTATAAAATCTCGTAACTACAACTTGAATCAAGCCGTAGTTACGAGATTTCATTACAGTAGCCACGAAATACTTTTTGTTTGACAGAAATTACGACACGGTTAGCTTGAAAATATCGTTCTATATTCCCAAACCCAAGTGGTTATGGTTCTAGATTGTGCTTAAACATGCACATGAAAGTAATATCTAATTTTAGTAGTGTGAACAAAGGAGCTATGTTTTATATAAGGATTTTGTTCTTTTCTGGATATTTGACCTTATTACTCGCCATATCTGGCGAACACGGTGCATACCCATATGCGGTATATCTGGACCAAAATAAACGTCTTTATCTCGAGTGGTTCCCGAACTACGTGACGTCAGAAGTGAATTTTCGATTGACCGGAAATGATGTCACACGTGACACATGGCTTGGTGTCGGATTCTCGGATTACGGGGAAACAAACGACGCTGATTGGGTGATTTTCTGGACAAGTTCAAAGGGAATTCACCACTTCCAGGTAAAATATTCTCGCGAAATTTATTGCTTTCTCGTAAAGATTTGGTGATATTGGAGAGGATCAAGCCCCTGTGTCTGAAGGGGGGGGGGGAATAAATTGGATATTCCCAAATTTTTCACTGTAAAAAAAGGGAATTTAGGCATTTTTGGCCAACATTGGGGGAGGGTTAAGCCCACTAGCCCCCTGTTCCTACGGACCTGGGTAGCGTTTTACTAACATAGGATTTTGAAAAAAAAACTTGTAACAACACATCTGATCGAAAGAGAAGTAATAACAGTTATTATTCGGCCAATCAGATGTGTTGTTGTTTTAAAAATGTTCGTAGGCCTAAGTTCTTTAGTAAAACGGGCCCCTGGATAGTGCATCTTAAGTATTTAAATTCAATTGGCAATTGGAAGAGTGAAGTTGGCTGCCAGTTGCCAATTCAGATTGATTTAGTATTTGAATTGTCATTTGGAAGTGCGAAGTTGGTTGCCAGTTGCCAATTATGGACCTGTTAGATTTGAATTGGCAACTGGAAGTGTGAAGTTGGCTGCCCTGCCTGTTGCCAATTCGGGATTGTTTTGTAGCCTTTTTAATTTGAATTGGCATCTGGAAGTTTAAAGTTTCATATCTGCACATAGCGGTTGCCAATTCGACTTTGTTCTATTCTGAATTAGCAACCTGGCCCTGGTTTCTCGAAAAAAACTTAAGTACGTTCTCAGATTCATATTTAAGCACCGTACTCAAAACACACGAAATCCACGTGAACTTCAATCGAATACCCTTCAACGTTGGATAGAATTCGATTTAGGTTGAGCATGTACTCATGAGTATGTACTTAAGCTTTTTCGAGAAACCAGGGCCTGGTGTAAAGTTGGCTGCCAGTTGTCTGTTGCCGATTCAATCTTAAGAAGATCTTAAATCTTAAAAATCCCAAGATTACGACATTATTTTATCTTCGATTCAATAAAATGCCGTACGTAGCTTTAGAGCTTATTCTCACACATCGTTGCTTTCCAACAAAAACATCGTAACAAGCTGCAGTTACGACATTTTTCTTGAAAAGCAGCTAATTTTATTTTCAAAAGTAATTTACTTATCTTCCAGGACGCCCATACAGACGCCAGAAGTCTTCTACACGTCGACACTACCCAGAACTACCAACTACACAGGGCACAATCTGATGGTCACGTGACTGTTTTAGAATTCAGTCGGAAATTCGACACCTGTGATGACCAAGATTACTTGTTTGACGTAAGTACGAGGAAATTTGCGTAAGTACGTGGAAATTAAATTCAGTTCGTGGAAATTGACGTAAGTGCGGGGAAATTAAATAAAGGTAGTCCACCCCTAATGAAATTCGCGCGACGTCAAAATTTTTCTTGTGACGTCGGTAACATTCGTTACGTATCGGAATCTATTCGGGCGACGTCGTAAACTTTCGCCGGTTGAACGTTCCACCGCCGAATGTTTACGTCGTCATCCGAATAATTCCGACGTCGCATGAATCTCATTAGGAATTAACTAACTCAAATTCGTGGAAATCGACGTAAGCGTGTGAATGTTGACGTAAGAGTGAAAATATTAACGTATGTGCGTGTAAAATAACGTAAGGATGTGGGAATTGATGTAAGTACGTTGAAATTGATGTTAGTGGGTGGTAAATGGCGTAAGTACGTGGAAATTGACATAATAACGTGGAAATTGGTGTAATTAAGTGGAAATTGTTGTAAGTACTTGGAAACTAATGTAAGTATGTGAAGCTACGTAGAAATTGCCGTAAGAAGGCTTGGTGGTACTTATTGAAGTAAAGTGGTTTGAGTTTATTGGGGTTTTACGCCGTTTTCAACTACCAGGGTCATATCGCGGCGGCTGGAGCACCTACCCATGGATTCCTGTTGTTTCTCAAACCAGTACTACCACAACTCCCTTACCGAGCCTCCAGCTGCTCGCCCACTTAGGTTAACGATTTCAAACCCATTGGTGGGTGACAATTTTGTCAGAAAGGGTATTAGCCGCGGCCGGGTGTCGAACCCGGGACCTCTCGAATGAGGGTCAGATGCGCTACCAACTGCGCTAAGGCCGCGGCCTTGAAGTAAAGTGGAAATCGATGTAAGGTCACAATTAGCCTATTCGTCTTGATAAATGACCTGACAGGGCGTCTCTACCTCTTGGATTTAGAATGATTTGCTCTGCAATGTCATCATCGTTAGCTATACCTGTTTCATTAGAAAACTTTTTTGACGAGCAAACAAACACCGAATCTGCTTCAAAGCATATTCAAATCACTCACGTTTTAACAGAATTGTTGAATATTTTCAGTGCCACATGATTCCCATCGTATCCAGATCATTATTTTATCTGAATCCACTGTCATTCTTTTTTTGCTACAGGCATAATGAAATATTTCATGAAATATTTGCCAAACCCTATGCTGTGGGTGCTCATTAGAATCGTCTCGTCGAGACGATTCAAATGAGTACCCACAGCATAGGGTTTGGATTTGAAATAAAACAAAAATAGAATGTCCTCATTCCCTCTTATCTGTTGTTCTGCATCAATTGTTATTATAATTATTTTTGACGCAGACTGGTACAACGCACATTGTATTCTTCATATCACCGACGCGACCTCTAGCTATCAACGGCCTGGATTTGTCTAAACTAGAGGTTGGTCTGCAGAGGGTCCAACTGCTGAAACCGGAAGTACACGATTCGCCATTACCGGAAGACACGTGGACGATAGAGGTCACTAACCAAGCTGTAAGTAGGTTTAAAAACATTGATTGTGGTCATGAAAATTGTGTAGATCTACATGCTCTTCAAAGTTTCTTGTAGATAAAGATATACAGCTGTAATACGCGATCAAACTTTACAACAACAACAACAACAACAACAACAACAACAACACACACACGCACGCACGCACGCACACACACACACACACACACACACACGCACACACACAAACTTTTAACCATTTTTTTTTTGCTTTTGATTTGTTCCTAATAGTTTTATATGATAGATCTACTGCAAATCTTGTCATAATTGTTCACGAAGCCGTGACAGACTTCCTATGAACTAAAATTGTTTGTTTTTGTAGGCCTATATTACATCTAAATGTCATATTTTTGTGGACATTTGACCAATTCCCTTAGGCATGACGTTGGTTTGACGTCACTTACAGATAAGGTTTGGGCAATTGTTGAGACAAACGAAGAAAATGCTAATAATAAGCAACTGCTCCTTTTGCCTCAATATTTTCTGTGAAAGTGCACAAATTCTATCGCTATAAATATCCATTGTGCCCTCTGCAGCAGCCTTCAATTGGAACAAACCAAACTTTTTTCCCATTTAGGAATGGGTGAATAAAACAACATTTTATCACCCCTTTTCAACAAAAAAAAAAAAAAAAAAAAACTCGTAACTGCAGCTTATTTTAAGCTGAAAAGCAGCGATTTCATAGTAACAATTCAATTACATTCAGGTAGTGGTACCAAGTAAAGAGACGACATATTGGTGGTACGTAGCTAAACTTCCGGTCCTAGACAAGAAACATCACATTGTGAAGGTGAGCTCCTTTATGTTTGTATTTGTGATCTGTCAGGGTAAAAGGGACCTTCTAGGAAGCCCATAAAAAAACCAACTTTGAAGAATTGGGTCAGACTTGGAGGATGTCAACCAAATGTCGTATTTTGATAATGAATACATGTATAATTATTCATCACAGTAAGATAGGAAGAATAATATATATCCAGAAAATAACGTTAGAGTGAAAAGTTTCGACCGTAGTCAGTCTGCTCAGACTGAAAATGGTCGTTATTTTTCTCTTTTCCCATATGTGGATAAAATATGTGGATAAATCTCATTATCGAGGAGTGCAGTGCACAAGAAATGAAACTCTGTGGAACAAATTTTAGGAATCATTGCCCTTTGTTGATTTTCGAAATTGATAAAATCCTACCATTGGACTGCTCCAATTGTTAGATGCCTACATCAAAGGTATGCTCTTGAGGGGGTGCATATAGGCCTATGTTTTACAAACATCTCTTGTTTCATTTTGAGATACCATTATCCCAGCTGAAGCATCGTATCTGGTCAAATTTTCAGTATGAAGGCGTGATACAAGAGGGCCATGAAGGTTTGGTACACCACATGGAAGTGTTCCATTGCGAAGTGGGCATCAACGAAATAGTCCGGGATTATAACGGGCCCGGAGAAGCTGAGGGAAAGATGCCGGAGCTAGCGGCTTGTAGAAAAGTGCTGGGTGCATGGGCCATGGGAGCTAAGGTTTGTGTGTAGACCCTTATGTGCATTTTGTCAATTTGCGCTTTCAATATTCTGACGTCGGGTTGTTTTATAAATTCATGTACTGTACAACGAAAGGTCACCAACCCATTCGTTTACTAGCAAAATCTGGTCCGTTTAACTAATGCTACAGTTTTGATATAATTTAACTAACATTTGACACGAAATATACTTGAGAAAGGGTGTTGAATAATGTCTCTTATGTCATTTGAGAACAACGTGAATCGAGATCAGACTGTGCATACGCACAGTCTGATCAGGATCCATGATGTTCTCATATAACGTGTTCATGACATTTAGAATCCGCGAGAGAGAAGTGTCGATCCAAATCAGACTCAATATAGGCACAAGCTACTCTAGAACCATATTGGCCTCAAATGCTGTAAGTGACATATTTCCAGATCTTGGTTCAATTGTCTTATTTTTGTGTCTGACCTTTTATATTTGACTTGATTCCTAAATTGCATGCCTTAAATAGAAAATAAGCAATTTCGCTGAGTATTTGCGCTGCTCCTCGAAGCTCTTGATGTAGATACATTATGTATTTATAAACCATCCCCCAAACAAAGACAAAGGTTCTACTCCCTGCTCGACATCCATCTATTTTACTTTAACCGCTTTCAAAGTTGAACAGTCTTAACTCTTGTCGTTGGGAAATGGTTAGGTCAAAACTAATGTCACCACTGCTACCTGCGCAGGGTAGCAATGTCGTCGGTGTTATTGTAAAACCTCTTAACTGCAGCTTAAAACAAGCTGTAGTTACGAGGTTTTTCGTTAAAAAGCAGCGATATGTAATACTATTAGTTGCATTGGGATAAAAGTAAATGAAATATACGTTTAAGTAACAGTTCACGAAATGTTAAAATAATTATGTCTACTGATAGTAATAATTCTACTACCAGTTATGATTATAGGCCCCTAATAGATTGAGCAGAAGACTTAGTGTTATTTTACCATTGTGATGATGTCGACACATATAAATTGCATATTAGTACGTCCTATAACTGTTATAGGACGTACTAATATGCAATTTATATGTGCCGAAAGCATCACAATGGTTGATAACAATAGGCCCTATGTGCCAGTTTACCTTTTCCTAGTAGACGTAACCTTTTGTGGCTTAAATTTGTTGATGACAAAGTGTATATTAAGGTTTACGAACTGAGAATGAAATGCAGAGCCGGAGGCGTTTGAAAAGTGCCAGTAATTCCTAAACTGTGTTACATTTCCATTACAAATACAAACATAAGCATTTTATACGGTTTAGAATTTTGAATTAATGCATACTTATGGAAATGTTTGACATAAATGTTCAAAATTACCTCCCTTGCATATGAATATAGAGTAAAATAACATTTGTAAATTATTTTCTTCTTGAAGCATAATCTTGAAATCCGGCATGGTGAATCAACTTATGTGAAGTGTATTTACAAGTGTGTGTAATTTGACGCATTTCGTATGGCTAGAAAGTGGTGTTTTCATTATCAGTTCGTAAACCTCAAAGTGACATTTCAGGCTTTTTTGTCATAAATTTTACTTTTATTTCTATCTTAAAGAGCATATTTCCTTATGAAAATTCTGAAAATTTCGAGCCAAAATATTGCGCCGTTTACGAGAAATTTATATTTTTGTGTTAAAATTGAACAAATTGTTGTGGACAACAGTTCGGATTTATATGCAATTTATCGATTATGTCTCAACTTTAAATGCGTGTTTCTTGCTTATTGGCAACAACTTCAAAAAACCAATAGTATTTATACTCATTAGAATAACCAATCTTGGCATCAAGACATACTTTAAAAAATTGAAATCGGAATGAAATGTCCCTTTAATGGATAGATCTATGGATTTGTTTTGGTATATTATATCGTAGAAAGTATTTAGGAAAATGAAGAAAAGCTGGATACCAGCATTTTCTTATTTTCTCTCAGTGTTTTCCGATGATGTCTTTCATATTGATGATGAAAATGCACATGTCATTAGCGATGCCCAAGGAAGCAAAACATGTGTACTATGAAATATGCTATTAAATACAAATGATAATAATTTGAAATTGCATATCATATGTGGTAAATGCCTCTCAATGTTTTGGAGATTATTGTCGGCAGCAAATTGGAAAGTTGGCATTTTCAGTCAAATAATACCTAGTAAACCCCGTAAACATTTTCGAAACTGCTTATGATCACTTTTATGAACTTGCTTACTTTTCCAAAAATGTTCACAACATGATCATATATTCAATTTTGTATTAACAGCCATTATCGATGCCCAAAGAAGCAGGAATACCTATCGGCGGGGAAGATTTCTCAAGATATGTCATGTTAGAGGTACATTACAACAACCCGGGCAGATTATCTGGTATGTTCTGAAAATGTATTAGCCAGCAGTCTATATCTTATTCTAGAATTGTATTCACCAATCAAAAATTTTAATGAAAACATGTGCTAAAACTGTAGATATTTCGTTCCCGGATGAACCTTTATAAAACATAAAGGCATAAGCAAAATCGTCAACAAGCGTGATTTATTTAGCAAAAAAAAAAAATAGTTTAAATCTGGCTCTTAAAATAAAGTCACAGCAAGTCATTAGAGCGAAGGGTGTATGCTCCGAAAAACCGCGAAAAGACGTCACGTTCACGACGTCATGACAACGTAAAAATATATACGCCAAAAAGCAGTGACATTTTTTTCTAAAAATATCATTGTATGGCATGTAGGCTTGTACGTGCATGATCTACTTGGTTGACAACTGGCTATTTGTTTTATTGCAACAAACCTTTTTATTTCCAAAATGATGTATATCTGAAATAATTCACCAGAGGTGCGTTCTTTAGAGCGAGATTTCTTGAGATATCTTGAGATTTCTTACGATGTTTTAGGATAAAACGTTCCTCTGAGCAAGACTTTTAAGACCATCACTGGGAGCCGTCATTGCTCTATACTTCTTTCGGAACACATCGGTAAATTCTGTAGAATCTATATGGGAGAAAATTGACCGATTTGTTCCGAATGCTCGATGAGTCATAAACCGCGGAGTTCCGAATGCTCCGTACTTCATACAAATGACGTCATAATGACGTCATTTTTATGAAATATGGAACATTCGGAACACCTCGCTTATAATATCGGTCTCAAAAGCGCTGTATCAAAAACATCTTAAGAAATCTTAAAACATCTCGCTTTAAAGAACGCGCCTCAGTAAACATTGTTATTCGCAGGCGTGATTGACTCTTCTGGAATCCGATTTTATGTGACGTCACAATTACGTCAATATGACGCAGGTGTGATGGAGCTTGGTCTTGAATACACAAACAAGATGGCGATTCCACCCAAACAAGATCTGTTTCCGCTGTCTGGATATTGTATAGAGAAATGTACGGAAACTGTGAGTATCTACTTAAGGTAGTTCACCTCTAATGCAGTTCACGCGACGTCAGATTTTTTCGTTCGACGTCGTGAACATTCGAATTATTATTCGGGCGACGTCGTAAACATTCGGCGGTAGAACGTTCCACGCCCGAATGTTTACGATATCGCCCGAGTACTTCCCGCGTCGCGTTAATCTCATTAGGGACTATCTAACCCACTACCAGACGATAAAAAATTTAACTGATCTAAATTCAAATATACTGAAACAAAAAAGAAACGCAACTTCATTTTCAATTTCTTCTTACACAAAGACATCAAATCAGATTTAAACAAAACTTAATACATTTAAAGCAATAACATTTCACCTTGTAAAGTTCACAAAATCTTGTTGGTAGTCAATTTCATTAGTAAGAAAACACCCAGTTTAAACTGCGCGTCAACACAATACGACAAAATAATTGGACGGAGGTCGAAAAAAACAATCTGTTTCGTTCAATTTGGTCCGATATTCGACTGCTTTGAAGTCCATACGAGTTATTAGCGGTCTCCGTTGCAGTCTTAAACCTATCCCGTAGGTGGGGTTAACGTGATTATTCGGCCCTGCCTTGACGTCATATCTCTTGCACGTCCACCTCGTGCTCAATTGGTTGTGGTCCAATTGAGAGCCAACAACGTATACAGTCAAAAATGTGTCGATTTTTTGCCCCATCAATGTCTTATGACAACATTTTGAACATTTTCCACCAACAACATCTATACTGCAGTTAGGCGCTGGTTTTGGCCTAGCATTGCTATGCGTAGCGTAGTGAAAAGTGTGTGAACGCTTTGGCGTCTTCTTTGTCTATGTTCTAGCTTGTGTTTGATGAAAATTTGTTTTGATAGTAGTCATCTAGAAAACACGGCAGGGGATAATCAATTTTTAACAATTTACCATGTATCACGTGATGAATGTACGACATCTGAAGAAAATGGCACTGTATTTATGCGTATGGATGCAGGTATATTAAAAATGTACTCAACCGCCATTAAAACATATTTTGTAGAAAATATTATGAAAAATTGGGGTTGCGTATCTTTTTTGTCCTAGTATATATTGCTCGCGACAAAAAGCAATCCAATGAAATTTTACAATTTATTGCTTTGTGGTTAGGAAAAAATTGATGGAAATCACAAGCATTTTCTTCAATTTCCGCAATGTTTTCCGAAGCCTGTGTCTTTTAGGGCGTCAAAGAGACGTCAAAAGAGCGTAGGTCAATATACTTCATATGATATTTTTAAAATTATATCAAAAATCGACAAATCCCATTGTCCATCAATGATATAAAGAGCATAAAGCATCTCTCACAGCCGGTCTTACGTGATCCTGCGTGTGGTATGCGTCTAAAACTTAGCTATAGTCCTGCGATGCACGCACGTGAAACGTATGACTTTAACGGATGCAACCACGACGCAGACTGCACGTAGCAAAGAATTGATCAATTCTATGATACGACCATTCTGCGTCTTTCAGAACGCCAGGAGCACACAAGACAGAAGTATGTGAGCATGTACGACAGACATGCGTGTGATGCAGTGAAAATTATGCAGAAATTCGAAGAAATTCACAAAGAAGGCGTACTTTCCTCGAAAGAGATTCATACGTTTAACCTGCTTTGAATGTAAATGTGTTGAGCCTCTCTTACGACCCTTTGTGCGTCTTTTTAAATCGTGCGTCTTCGTAGATTTTTTTTCATAATTATAGATCTAGAAAATTCTACTTCAAGCAAAGTTTCTCACGTAATTTCGATTCAAAATGTCATATCTAAATGGTTTTAGTCAAATTGCACTTGCACGGATTTCCTGGAATATTTATCCTTATTCTTTGAAATACTTCCACTAAATACCTAGTAGATCTTCATATTAATTTCGTTTTCAAGTACAATAATGTTTTACGTTAAACAGGGTCTGCCAGATGAAGGTATACAGATATACGCATCTCAATTACATACCCATCTAACGGGAAGAAAAGTGTACACAAAACATATCCGGAAAGGTACGGAACTTCCCGAACTCAACCGGGACAACCATTACAGTCCGCACTTCCAGGAGATCAGACAACTTCCGGTTCCGGTACATATACTTCCGGTAAGTAAGGTATTTTTTCTCAAAGTTATCTTGCACGATGTTTTAAATCATTTACATTTAAGATAAAATTGAATGTGAAAAATATTATTTGATGCATTTCATATATTGAGTAGAAGTTTTTGCAAAAAAAGTATCGTCGGGTTTCTTTTATAAACAAGAAAAAGAGACGATATCGAGCTGTTGCTGACTGAATCAACTAAATTGTATTTAATTGTGACTCATTGTGTTAAGAATTGTAAGGTTTAGTTTATGAATTTTTTCATAGATTTATCCATCAAGTTGAAACATTTCTTTAAAAATCTGGGTAATACTAATTTCCAACCATTTTCATTGCAGGGAGATGAACTAATAACAACGTGTGAGTACGGAACTGCGCACAAAGACGTCCCGACTATAGTAAGTTGCTTTTATAGCTCACGATAAATGACCTAGCAGAGCACCTCTAGCTATTAGCTAGGAATGCTCTGACAGGTCATTTATTGTGAGCTATATGCCCCACATCGATATGTATCTGGGAATCTATATTTTGTCTGTCTGTCTGTCTGTCTGTTATTGGCAAAAAACCGCCCTCGTCAATCTCCGTTGCCATGAATGCGACCGAAGTTGCACGAAGTGTTTGGTATTTAATGATGGATGGAAAACCTTCCATCATCACCAGATTAAAACATGTTATGCTTGTCTAAGATCAAAGATATTGCATACGACATTTTCAACTTAATTACAGTTAACGATCTGGAACCATAATAGACACTTTTGAAAATACAAAAAGTATTGTAATATTTTATTTCTATGATATAAAACGGAGGTAAAATGAAACTTAAAACAATTTTTACCGATATGTTGGAATTTTATATATTTTTTTAGTTATTGACCCCCTTTTACAAAAAAGGCGGGAAAATGGGAAACACCAACTCAGTAAATCTCATATTTTTTTCCCAGAAGATGATAATATCTGACATTTTTCAGCTTGTTTGCTACAACAGATATGTATGTAACATAAATAAGCTAAATACAAAACTATGAAAAACAAAATTTAGAAAAAAACACTTGATTATACATAAGGTTTATGATTTTGCGACTGAATTTTTTCCATGATTAAGAAAAATGAACATTTTTCTTTGATCTGTATTTTTTGTAATATTGACTGGCAGGGTATGAGACCTACACCAAAATTATCTCTAATTTATACTTGTGCAAATAAAACAAGAATGGGAAAAAGTTACCGTTAAATTTTGGTTTTTTATGAATTCAAACTTAGTAGGGGCGAATAAAGCAAGGACAAAATTATCCAAAATAGGTCATTCAATTCCATCAAATATTCATTGTAACAACACATTATTTTTTATAGTAACTTATATAAAGAACTTATTTTTTATCAAATATTCATTGCCAGATTTCCCTGTAGTTACTACATAAACTATTGTTAACAAAACAAGGGCATTATATACATCGGTGGGGAATCATGTGACACTAAATTTCAGAAAATCGTCAATAATTTTGTAAATACAATTTGAAATCGGTTTGAAACAGAAAAAAGTGTAAAACGCCCGATATCAGATGGGTGGTAACTCTTTTACAAATCAAGTGATAAAAACGTTATTGACGACCAGATTAAGTTTTGGTTGGTCGTCAATAACTTTTATATCAGCTGCTTTTTTAAAGGTTATCCTTGGCATTCAGCAAAGCCATGGAGTGTTCCCGCTGTCTCTGCTTAAATTCTTTCTTTTCAAATCGGTCATCTTTTGACAGAATTGTTAGAAAATATCGAAAATATTATGTCAGGTGATTCCCAGCCGTGATATAAGATTCGTGGGGTGGAAGAGGGTTGAAATTGGTGTCATGTACTACTGTATAAGAACGCCTTTTTTTAATCAAATTGAGCTAATCTTACACGAACATGTATCTTTGATTACTGGGTCTTTACATACTTATAGTCCTTTAATCAACGATATTATGGCACATGTTTACAAAATTTACCCTTGCAAAAAACGCAATAGCAAAGTCATAACTACTTTAAATTTGCATGTGATGGTTCGAATCTTGCAGGTCCCTTACACCTTCAAGATTTGAACCAAGACATGCAACGTTGAACTGAAAATTAACAAGGATTACCTTTTGTTTATTACTGTAAAACTTGTAAACATGTGTCATTATATTGTGACTGGACTAAAAAAAAATCAAGGCAGAAGAATATTGATACTATATCAAATCCTGGTCTTAAGCATTTATTCGTATAGATCTTGAATCAATCAAGTGTATTGGTGCATACATAACCCATCCCCCCCCCCCAAAAAAAAAAAAGAAACTGTACCAGTCCGAAAGAACAGAAAACACTGAGGAAAAGGGGCACATTGATGATAACGCATTGATGATAATCAACAACCTCTTCTTTTCTCTCAATGTTTTCTCAAATTATTTCTACAATGGACGTCAAAACTAGACTTGTTAAGAGAAGGATATATTGATCAGTGCAGTGCATTGCTCTTTATAACCAAATCAGTAAATTCATAACAATTGTAGGCATATTGAAACAGTTATTTCTTCATTTCTCTTAGTGTTTCTCTGTTATTTCTACCAGTGATCTGGGGCCCGTTTTATCAACGAAATTATGCACATTATTTTCGTAGATTTGAACGGTTGTTCAATTTTTTTTGCGTAAGTGCGTTTTACAAAACATGTTCGCAGCAAGATTAGAATTTCCTAAGTTTTTTTTTCCGTAACTTTACGATCAAAAATAGTTGACGTAATTCTGTTCGTCACCACTGTCGATGCCTAAATTTACCGTTTAAAGCCTTGATAACCCCAAAATTACTGAAAATATCAAAATATCTATGAAAGGAAATGTTGAAATTGAACAAACCACGGAAAATTCATGTGAATAGCAATGGATTTTGTGCTAACAATAGACTGGGTTTAAAGTTATGTTTTGATAAACCGTCAGTGTTGTCATGAAATATCGTAACTACGGCCTGATTTAAGCCGTAGCTACGAGGTTTCATAACAGCTCCAACGAATTACTATTGTATGTCCGAAAAAACGTCACGATTAACTGGATAAAATCGTTCCCTATTTCGCTGTACTTTCACTTTCTTTTTTGTTGCTATTTATAGAATACAACATGAAAAAGTATTTTTCATGTATTTCCTATTCTAATGGAATGAATGTACGTTTGATATACGTTTAATCGCCAGAGTGTTCAGAACGATAACATTTAAGCATTTTTCATGCTACTAACAAAGAGAAATACGAGAATTATCTCTATCTATGCAGAAAAATACACTTTAAATAGCTTACACGGCCGATATATATTGATATTTACGAGAAAGTAAACCGAGGTGAGAACAAAATCGAATCTTTCCGAAGTGCGTTTCACGGAAATAACCGAGTGCCGTAAATACCCGATCATCGGCGATAATAACCGAAATCCATTATGGTTCCAGATCGTTAAAAAGTTTTACGACTTTCTGAGTAGATAACATAACATTGTGGAAAATGAAGAAATTGTGGGTGACAAGCAATTTCTTCATTTCGACAATGTTTTCTCCCACCTTTTCCCTGGTGGGCTTCAAAAAGTATTATTTGTAGGATTGTTTTTACCATCTTATCTGTGGCTCGATATTGGTGAACACGTTCTGGCAAATTTTGTTAATCGTTAACCTATGTGACAGTGGGCAAGCAGCTGGAGGCTTGGTAAGGATGTTGTGGTAGTACTAATGTGAGAAACGACAGGAATCCATGGTCACCACGATACGATTATAGCAGTTGAAAGAGCAGTTAATAAGTATTTTACACATTGCAGGGCGGGTTCGCTATATCGAACGAGATGTGTGTGAATTATGAGCATTATTATCCACTGGTCATTTGTACCAAAATAGGGAACGATTTTATCCAGGGTACCGTGGCCTGATGTTTGTGTTGTTATAAAATCTCGTAACTACGGCTTGACTCAAGCCGTAGTTACGCGATTTTATAACAGCACCGACAAGTTATCATTATATAACGGTAAACCCATTTTTTAGCACAAAATTCATTGCTATCAATAGACTACCAATCACCTCCACCACCAGTACTTTCAGTACTTTAATTCCTTTATATATTGCAGTCTACCACCGGTACTTTCAGTACTTTGATTCCTCTGTACTGTACATATCAGGGCGGGCTCGCTATTTCGGACGAGATGTATGTGAATTATGTACATTTTTATCCGCGGGTCATTTGTACCAAAATTGATACACCAATCTACTTTGCTAGCAATCACGGCCACCACCAGTATTTTCAGTACTTTGATTCTTTTATACACCAATTATAGTTTTACCACGAGCACTTTTATTACCTTAATTCTTTTCTGTTTACGTTTCAGGGCGGATTTGCTATTTCAGACGAGATGTGCGTTAATTATGTGCATTATTATCCCCTGGTCAATCTTGAAGTTTGTAAAAGCTCGGTAGACACGCGGTCATTACAAAACTTCTTTTCCTTTATGAACAGGTAAGCAATTAACGTATTCTAAAAGATACACCACATTCCAATTTCATTTTTAGCTCGCCCGGGACGATAGTCTCGGAAAAGCTATTGTCATACCCCCGGATGTCGGCGTCGGCGTCATCGTCAGCGTCGGTGTCAGCGTCCGCAAAAACTTTAACCTGGCCCATATCTCATGCCCTGTTAGAGATACAGCCTTCATATTTCACCTGTGAGTACCTCTAACCAAGACCTTTAATTTGAGACCATGACCTTTGACCTTGTGACCTTGACCTTGGAGTTTGACCCACTTTTTGACCGTTTTAAAAAACTTTAACCTGGCCTATATCTCATGCCATATTACACCTACAGCCTTCATATCTCACATGTGGATACCTCTCACCAAGACCTTTCATTTGAGACCGTGACCTTTGACCTTGTGACCTTGACCTTGGAGTTTGACCTACTTTTAAAAACTTTAACCTGGCCTGAAAAAACTTTAACCTGGCCTAAATCTTATGCCCTATTGCACATACAGCCTTGATATTTCACAAATGGACACCTCCTACCAACAACATTCACATTTGACCATGACTTTTGACCTCATGACCTTGACCTTGGAGTTTGACCTACTTTTAAAAAACTTTAACCTGGCCTATATCTCATGTCTTTTTACACCTACAGCCTTGATATTTCACATATTGACACCCCTACCAACACGATTCACATTTGACCATGACCTTGGACCTTGTGACCTTGACCTTGGAGTTTGACCTACTTTTAAAAAACTTTAACCTGGCCTATATTTTATGTCCTTTTACACCTACAGCCTTGATATTTCACACATGGACACCTCCTACCAACATGATTCACATTTGACCATGACCATGGACCTTGTGACCTTGGAGTTTGACCTACTTTTAAAAGACTTTAACCTTGCCTATAGCTCATGTCCTTTTACACCTACAGCCTTCATATTTCACATATGGACACCTCCCACCAAGACCTATCATATTTGACCGTGACCTTGGACCTGGTGATCTTGACCTTGAAGTTTGACCTACTTTAAAAAAAACTTTAACCTGGCCTTTATCTCATGTCCTTTTACACCTACAGCCTTGATATTTTTCACAATGACACCTCCTACTAACACTTCACATTTGACCATGACCTAGGACCTGGTGATCTTGACCTTGGAGTTTGGCCTACTTTTAAAAAACTTTCACCTGGCCTATATCTCATGTCCTTTTGCACCTACAACCTTGATATTTCACACATGGACACCTACCAACACGGTTCACATTTGACGGTGACCTTGTACCTTGACCTTGGAGTTTGACCTACTTTCAAAAAACTTTAACTTGGCCTATAACTCATGTCCTTTTACACCTACAGCCTTTATATTTCACACACGGACACCTCATTCAAACACAGTTCACATTTGACCATGACCTGTGACCTTGTGACTTTGACCATAGAGCTTGACCTACTTTTACAAAATTTCATTTTGGGTCATGACCTTTTTACCTTGACCTAGGAAATGATTTTTCTTTGTGACAAGCTCTTGTTTGGGAGAGCTTTATTGTCCGCGGGCAATTCTTGTTTAAGTATGTCTTGGTATCAAGATTAGTTATTCTAATGCGTATAATTGCTATGTTTTTTATGCCCCCGTATCGAGAGATTTGGGGCATATTGTTTTACTCATGTCCGTCTGTCTGTCTGTCCGTCTGTCTGTCTGTCCGTCCGTCTGTCCGAAAACTTAACCTGAAAACTTAACCTTTGCCTTTTCTCCAAAACTATTTGACATACAAAGCTCAAATTTGGTATGCAACTTCCTTTCAATGATATCTATCTGTTCCGAGCAATTTGACCTTCCTCAAGGTCATCTGTTAACCCTTATTAACCCTTTACTCTACGAAAACTTAACATTTTAGAAAAATGGCCATTTCGGGGGCATTTGTGTTTCACAAACACATCTTGTTTTTCTGATAAACCCCAAAACACGCCTTAAAATTTTAGATAGAAATTCCGTTCTCGTAAATGGTGTAATAGATCTACTTTAGTTTGAAATTTATAGAATGTTCATGTGAAAATAGGCCTATACTCTTTCAGATAAAAATAATAATGAAATTTATGAAAAAATATATGTGAAATGTCTCTTTAACCTATAAACAGACAGGGCAATTTCAGATTTGTCCATTCAATGATGTTCCCTATTAAATTTTAAAGTGAATGAAATTTCATATTTTTGGCCTTTTTGTGTATATATACTAGGACAAAAAAGATACGCAACCCCAATTTTTCATAATGTTTTCGACAAAATATGTTTTTGATGGCTGTTGCGTACATTTTTGATATACTTGCATGCATACGCATAAATACAGTGCTATTTTCTTCAGATGTCGTACATTCATCACGTGATACATGGTAAATTGTTAAAAACTGATTATCCCCTGCCGTGTTTTCTAGATGACTACTATCAAAACAAATTTTCATCAAACACATGCTTGAACATAGACAAAGAAGACGCCAAAGCGTGCACACACTCTTCACTACGCTACGCATAGCAAGGCTAGGCCAAAACCAGCGCCTAACTGCAGCACCGAAGTTGTTGGTGGAAAAGGTTCAAAATGTTGTCGTACTTAGACATTGATGGGGCAAAAAATCGACACATTTTTGACTGTATACGTTGTTGGCTCTCAATTGGATCACAACCAATTGAGCACGAGGCAGACGTGCAAGAGATATGACGTCAAGGCAGTACCGAATAATCACATTAACCCCACATACGGGATAGGTTTAAGACTGCAACGGAGACCGCTAATAACTCGTATGGACTTCACAACATTCAAATATCGGACAAAATTGAACGAAACAGATTGTTTTTTTCGACCTCCGTCCAATTTTTTTTTGTCGTATTGTGTTGACGCTCGGTTTAAACTGGGTGTTTTCTTACTAATGAAATTGACTACCAACAAGATTTTGTGAACTTTACAAGGTGAAATGTTATTGCTTTAAATGTATTAAATTTTGTTTTAATCTGATTTGATGTCTTTGCGTAAGAAGGAATTGAAAATGAAGTTGCGTTTCTTTTTTGTTTCAGTATATAAAACTTTGTGGGATATGAGTAAATTGCTTTTGACATTATTCTCATTTTCCACACTATTTTCCAAAGTCACTATCTTGTTGTGAGTCTAAAAATCATTCACATGAATTTTCATATCCGAATCTTTGAATTTGGACGGGTATAAAATTTTGCCGTCTGGTTATGGGTTAATTTCAGATGGACGTCAGACGATGACGTCACGTCACCATCAAAAGGTGACCATGCTAATTATAACTTGGATAAAAATGAATTCAATGTTAAGGCCATACCATTTACATCATATCATATCCACATGAATTTTGTCGCACGTAGTATAGGGCCCATACGTTGGACAAAAATAACTCTAATTATAACGTGATCACCCGAGTTCTGTCATACATTTAACAAAACCTAATTTGGGAATGAAAATGTATCACAGTTTAGGCACTTACTGCACGGGTGGTAAACAGAGAAACTAGCTCCAAAAAGAGGTAGTTGCATAGAGCAAAAATTTGTAGGTCACGAACACATTTTCTAAAATTATTTCTTTTAAAGCGAGTTCTTGAGAAATCCGGCGATGCTGTAATATGAAGAAATGGTCGAAGTTTGTTGTGCACGAGAGTATACGGTATTAGTAGCAGGGTTTTAATACAATCGTTGAAAAACATTTCAAAATCGAAAGTAAAAAAGTTTTTACTTTCGATTTTGAAATGTTTTTCAACGATTGTATTCAAACTCTGCTTACTAACAAAGTAGGCCTATATTCTCGTGCACAACAAACTTCGACCATTTTTTCATATTACAGCATCGCCGGATTTTTCAAAAACTCGTTGTAAAAGAAATAATTGTAGAAAAAATGTGTTCGCGACCTACCTTTGTTTACAGATTTTCGCTCTATGCAACTACCTCGGTAGAGACCGGATGTCACGAGGCAACGAAATACCGTTGACTCTTTTTGGAGCTAGTTTCTCTGTTTACCACCCGTGTACTGGCACTTTTCAAATATCGCCTCTGGCTCTCTAGTGCTAATGATGGATTGTATACGTTAATTTCAGATGGAACGATGACGCCACGTCTGCCTCGAAAGGTGACCGTGGTAATTATAACTCCATACGTTGGACAAAAATGACGTCAATGTTTACCCATTTATATCACACATATTTGCATTGTAAATAATTTGTTTACCACAATAATGCATTTAGATCCTTAATTTCAGATGGAACGATGACGTCACGTCTGCCACGAAAGGAAGAATAAGAATAAGAATAAGAATAAGAATATTTAATAATGCTCAATTATACCCATTCATGGGTTAAAGGCATACATTTAAACATAAACAAACAAACAAACACATATTTAGCATATCGTTGTTGTAAATGCAAAATCTCGTATCTAGGTTTTGGAAAATTTTAAAGATGAGGGAAAAAAGGCGTAGTAACTTTTCCCAGACTGAAATGTCTTTCTTGAAATTTGAACATATTGTTTACAAACAATGTGTCAATAATACTGATCAGTCAAATTATGTCAAAACCTGCGAGAATCGTCTACACAGGGCACACAAGTTTGTACTTTGAAAATGGCACCAATCGACATAAGAGGTTTTGCATTCACACCGACGATATGCCCAAACATCATTAACCCTCTCAACACAAGTCCTGATTTTGACGATCCTATACATAATATTAAGAACCCGTAAGAGAAAAGAAGAAGCTGATAACAAGTTTCCTCCTCTCTTTTTAGGATTATTAAGCGTTAGGTATATTTACAAAGGCATTGGTACACCTATTTGCCGGAAAATCTTAATAATTGATCTTTAAACCATTGATATTTAGTTGTTTGAAAGGGTTAATTAAAATACATGACATTCAATTAAATAAATAACATACACAAATGTTACTTTCAATGAAACATGCGTGTATGGGATAAAGCAACATATTGCTGGAAATCATAATTGGTTTGGAGTTCAAAATTTAAACAATTTGACATTCATGAATAAAAGACGCGACATACTGTATAATTCGCACATTTTTGCTGTTGAACATTCTTAAAAATGTGTCAGTGTTATCATCACCGTGTACAAAGTCTGTTGTATTTAAATTTTCATGTAATGCTTGTCTTTGAGCAGAGTATTTAGTGCAGCTAAATAAAAAATGCATTTCATTTTCAATCTCGTTACATGTATTACACAACCTTTGTTCTTCAGATTCACCATGGTATCTGCCTTGCTCAAGGTGACCGTTCTAATTAGATCTATAACTCCATACGTTGGACAAAAATGACGTCAATGTTTAACCATTTATATCAGACATATATTTATATTGTAACTAATTTGTTTACAACAATAATGCATTCAGATCCTTAATTTCAGATGGAACGATGACGTCACGTCTCCCACGAAGGGTGACCGTGATAATTATAACTCCATACGTTGGACAAAAATGACGTCAATGTTGCTCAACACGATGTATATGACGTCACCAATATCCATGCAATGTAATCAGTCGGATGGAACAAGATTTCCGGTGAGTAGGCCTACACTTCTCACGGTGGATAATCACGTTATGCAACACTTTCAGAAAATCTTCAATATTTTTTTTTACATTGTAAACGCGACCGATTTGAACTCGGTTTCAAGAAGATAAGGTGATTAGACGTCACGCATTAGATGGCTGAGGTGGATTTATGAAAAAAAATCAGCTGATAAAAAAGTTATTGATAATCAGCCAAAATGGTTGATCTTCAATAAAATCAGTTGATTTATTTTTCATAAATCTACCTCGTCCAGCTTATTTCTGGCATTTTCCCCACCTTCTCTGCTTAAAAGCAAATTCAGATCAGTTCCATTTTAACAAAATGATTGAAGATTTTGTGGAATTGTTGTATCACGTAATTATCCACCGTGACTTCTGAAGGTTCTGTCTTTGTCGTTTTTTGTGGATACTTAAGGTAGTCCATCCATAATGCGATTCACGCGACCTCGGAATTATTCGGGCGATGTGGTTAAAACTCGGCATAAGAATGTTCTGGCTTATCAATAGATTCAATCCATTTAGGATTATTTTACGGAATATTTCGTGTGCTCATATGACGTTGCCGATTTTACCTTTTATCTTATGGACGAGAAAATATATTCGTCTTTAACACGGTGGATAATCGCATTTTTGAAAATCATCAATAATTTTCTTAATACTTTACCTTTTTGAATTTGGTTTGAAGCAGAGAAGGTGGGGAAATATAACAAACACGCTGGACGTGGTGTTTTTTTAAACATCAACTGACAAAAAAGTTATTGAAGATCAACCAAAATTTTGCTTGATCTCCAGTAACTTAAATGCGTGACCTTCTTTGCTTCAAACCAAATTCAAATCGGTCCAGTATTAACAAAATTATTGAAGATTTTCTGAAATTGTTGTGTCACGTGATTATCCAGCGTGTTTAAGATGACGTTGTATTACCAAGATCTTCATACCAGGACGTCAGAACCCGGGCTCATCTCGGAAAAAAGGTTAAATATATTTTATCATTTTCTGTTATTTACAGGGTATATGGAATGGCATTTATCCCACACGGACATACGAACAGCTGGACCCTGAACTTCGGGACTGTCAATAGAATTATCCGCGAAAAAAAAAAAAAAAAAAAAAAAAAAAAAAAAAACACTATTTTTTTTCATTCCCGCATTTCGTCGCTTTTCAACGGAAACCCCGTAACTGCAGCTTGTTTTAAGCTGCAGTTACGAGTTTTTCGTTTAAAAGCAGTGAGTAGATACTCAACACTTTTTCGTTATTCGTGATCACGGAAAATGACGGAAAATGGCGAGGTTACCACATTGCCAAACAGTGACGCCTTTCGACGCCCTTCAAAATAAAGGCTTTGGAAAACATGTTGAGGAAAATGAAGAAACTGCTTTTTACAAGCAATTTCTGCATTTTTCACAACGTTTTCTAGACTGGAAGACCTAAAATACTTTATTTCCTTGAATTTGTCGTCTGCAACATCTAATATGTATTTAAGCCTACAAATTAGAAAATTATGTCGTCTTGTAATGGTTTAACCCTTTCCCAAACAAGACATGGGACCTGTTTCATCAAAATATTTAATACGTATTTTTGACTTGCCTGTCTAACGAAACGCTTAAAAAAACAATCGCTTTACTTAGGTTTTAGATAATTAGAGATTATTACACGGCTGATGAGGGCCGGAGAGTGATATCGGCCCACAACCGCGATATCTGCACCGAAGTCTTTAGACCGAGGTCAGATATCAAGGTTGCGGGCCGATATCACTCTCCGGCACGAATCAGCCGTGTAATAATCTGTATATTGCATTCTGTTCGCGAAAGAAATTCATTCGATGAATAAATCTTACCTTTATGTAAAGTTTCAACAGATTTTTCAATTGAAATAAACTCATTTTTATACATTTTTCACATTAATCGCACTCGAAGTGAAGACAGATATAGAATAAGAATAAGAATATTTAATAATGCTCAATTATACCCATTCGTGGGTTAAAGGCATACATTTAAACATACATAAGCACACAAACACAAATGCAAAAATATCACTTACCCTTTTCAAAACAAGTACTGATTTTGACGAGCCTATTCATGGTATTAAGAACCCT
Organism: Fragum sueziense; assembly: GCA_963680895.1. NCBI lineage: Eukaryota > Metazoa > Mollusca > Bivalvia > Cardiida > Cardiidae > Fragum > Fragum sueziense. The sequence goes on from OY804605.1 coordinate 34,318,067, forward strand.
TAAGAGAAAAGAAGAAGCTGATAACAAATTTCCTCTTCTCTTTTCAGGGTACATTTATATTTACTTAGACATTAGTAAATCTATTTGCCTGGAACATATTAATCATTGATCTTTAAACAATTGATATTTTGTTGTTTGAAAGGGCTAATAAATGTCATTCAATTAAATACATAACATACACATATGCTGCTTTCAATGAAACATGTGTGCATGGGATAAAGCAACAAATTGCTGGAAGTCATAATTGGTTTGGAGTCCAAAACTTATAGTCCTTGGGCCAGATATGGTTGGAGTTACCACTAAAATGGACAAAGGGACACCTATATATCTTGAAAGACCTATCCAAAGGAAGAACAAAAATGCAATGATATCCACTCTGCAGAGTAGCTATACCTCAGAATGTGCATTTGAAATTTGATAGGGTTTGGATAGTTGAAAATCAGTGCAAGGTTTTGAAATGTTTAAAATAAATGTGGCTTTACTGCTTTCTATACTAAGCATACACTGCATATATAAACCAGATGTATAGAAATACAATTCATGTTGAATAATTTGTCCTACACAGCATGTATATGGAAAAAATCACAACAGGTATATCCATAAAGGGAGGTAATAAGCCGAGCAAACAACATGCTTTTCAATATGGAGTATGGCATTATTATGTCATAAGCCAAAAATGAAAACCCTCTGTATTTTCTTGAACCTGTTAATGAATTCTGACTGTTGTTCCATTTCAAAGTGCCGGATAAGCAAAATTTAACAACCTTCTTGTTTCCATGGCAACTGTTTTCTTATAGAAGTTTCAGCATTAGCTTCAACTAATCGCAAAAAAAAAATTAAAACTATTATAGTAATAAAACATACATTTTAGTTTTGAAATGTTATTTTGTTAAGACATCTCTTACACAAAACTAATTAGTATGCTTATGAATATTAATAAAAACTTTAATAACAAGATCGTGAAACACAAATGCCCAAGGAATGGCAATGTTAAGTTTTTATGCTAAGTTTTCGAGTTAAGGATTGATAAGGGTTAATGAATGACCTTGAGGAAGGTCATATTGATATTGCACGAACAGATAAATATCATTGTTCAAAAGAAGGTTACATTATAGCTTTGTATGTCAAATATTTTTGGAGAAAAGGCCAGTGTTAAGTTTTCATACAGACAGATGGACGGACAGACAGACAGACAAGAGTAAAACAATATGCTCCTGCGTGTTTAGATTGCTGAAATGAGACATTTCTAGTTGCAATGTAAATATGATGAGTGTTTTATACTGTAATTCAAAAGGTAAACTAACACAAATAAATTAATTATTACTTCGTCGACAAATTATGGAAAATTATAGGTAAACTGCATGTAGATCTAAAAGGAGACAAGAAAGAGACGGGGGACTCAGTATACAGTGTTTTTGACAGCATTTGGGGTTTAGGATAAATTCCTGTTGTAAGCCCTTTAAAGTTTAAGTTTTTTAAAAGTAGGTCAAACTCAAAGGTCAGGGTAACTAGGTCAAAGGTTATGGTCCCAAATAAATGGGCGTGGTGGGAGTCCTCATCCGGTAGGTTTCAAACCAAGGCCAAATAAGTTCAAGACTTAACCATCTGCATGCAAAGTCGCATAACTATCACCCTTCCACTTCTGTTTGTTTCTTGCCCCTCTCAGTACCATGCTGAATGACACTGGACATGGATATGAAATCCAAGGTAAGAAGATCAACCATCTTTTCTACATGGGTGACCTAAAGACCTTTGCCAAGAACGATCACCAGCAAAAAACAACTGCTCGAGACAGTAAAGGTCTTTAGTGATGACATATGTATGCAATTTGAACTGGACAAGTGTCTAAAAGCCACCTTCAAAAAAGGAAAACTAACATCAACATCTGACATACAGCTAGAAAGAGACAACATCATCAAGAAACTAGACCAAGACGCTAAATACAAATACCTTGTGTTAATGAAGGTGACGGAATTTAGCATGCAGCAATGAGGGAAAAGATTAGAAAAGAGTATTACAGAAGAGTTAAGGCTTGCCATCAAGAGTGAGCTAAAAGCTGCAGATAAGATTGAAGCCATAAACTGGCAAATGCAAGAAAAACGGAAAACTTGACACAAAGACCATACAGTTACTAACAACAGAAAGAATGCACCACCCAAAGGTTGACGTTGAAAGATTGTACCTACCACGAAAGATCGGTGGTAGGGGCCTCTCATAGATTGAGATGGCATAAACACTTATTTGGAGACAACACAAGACAATCTGCTACATCTGATCCGGGAACATGAACGTAACAAGAAACTTTACTCAATCTCAGAGCAAACCAGAACATTCATTCAAGAACTGAACATTGCACAAACGACAAGAAATGGACAAGAATCCGTCACAGAGTATGCCAAAAGAACAAGGCGGACAAAGGCAAATGCCCAAAAGAGGATGACACAAACATGGAAAGCCAAATCAATGCATGGGCAATACCCTTAAGGTTTGACAAACCAGATGTTGACCAAGATCAGACACATAAGTGGCTCTCTGTTGCAGGTCTCAATGCAGAAACAGAGGGAATGGTGATAGCAGCACAAGATCAGAGTTTGGCTACAAGAGCATAATTTATCACAACAAGATCATCAAAGATGATACAGATCCAAAGTGCAGAATATGCAACCAATATGATGAAATTGCCTCAGGCTGTCCAACATTAGTACCAACATAATACATTCAAAGACATGACAAGGCAGCAGGGTACATTCATTGGAAAATCTGCAAGCAATTTGGACTCCCAGCAAACAAAAAATTGTATGAACATCAACCAAAAACTGTCGTAGAGGGACATGTCGGTGAATACTGGTACAGAGATCAGGGCTAACAGACCAGAAATCATTAAGAACAAATTGGACAAGACGTTCATCATGATTGACATGACGGTTCCTTCTGAAAGAAATGTCTCCGTTCAGGCACTTGAGAAACTATCAAAATACAAAGACCTTGAGATAGAAGTAGCCAGAATGTGGGGTATGGAGACGACAACTGTACAAGTCGTTGTAGTTGCACTTGGTCTCATTAAGAAGGGACTTGACAAAATATTCAAACAAATCCCTGGTGCACCAGTTATCGAGGAACTGCAGAAGATCATACTCCTTGGAAGTGCACACATCATCCAAAGAACGCTGTATAATAATAATGAAAACACTATAATTGCAAAATTTATACCTTCTGTCATAGATCTAGCTATCCCCTAAAGAATCTGCTATACATGTATACGACCTACAACCTAATTTTAAACGATGTCAATAAACTTTCAATATATTGCACTTGCCCTTTTTGTTAATTCATGTGTTTTGATTCTACTTTGAATTCTAAAAGTATCAAACGAGATCATTTGAACCATCTAATCAGTTCTGTTCATCATCATAATCATTCAATCATTAGTGTAAATTGTGCAAAGAAAGTGTTAAAATATTTAACAATTATTTATAATAATGTATTCAGTTTACTGTATCAGTGTTTTCCTAAACTTTAGGGACATTATTTTCTATTTGATATTGGATTTAGGGTGTATTATTTTACGTTCAAAAGGGTTGTTTAGCCCTTATATTTAAGCAGATTTACAGTAAGATGCAAAATTACGAGCCCTTATATTTAAGCAGATTTACAGTAAGATGCAAAATTACGGATGCTAAAAAATGATTGAATCTTGCATGAAAATGAGTGAATATGCCAAACGAATGAACATTAACTGTTACTAGATAACATAACAGATGCTGATCTTAGAAGCAAGAGCATATGCCAAGTTTGAAAGCAAAAGTTATGACAGAAACAAACTTATTTGTGACAGATGTTTGAAAGATGCTCATTAAAGTTTGATGAAGAATTTCTAGGCAACAAAAAGGTAAAAATAGCTCGACATTAAATGTTAGAGCAATAAATATCTGTCTTGAGGTTGGTACCATGGTCATAGAGGTATGTGCAAAGTTTTAGAGTAATGGCGTTAGTAAAACAGAGATATGACACTTTTACCAAACAAAAACCTAATTCGCAAAAAGGGTCTCAGTTTTAAGTAGTGTCATTAATATTCGTGAATATGGAAATAAGGTAATTTGCATAAAATTTATGGTAAATTATTGAGCAAGTCATAAACTTTCATTTGATACCATTCTTACATCTGTAGGTCAATATTCAACCAAGACATGACCAAAAACGTTATGAAATGACTGAACAATTTTATAGGGTTAAGGGTTTAGATAAGGTTTATGACCCAAAGCCCCTACGGCCAAATTAAGTGCAAACATCGCTCAAAATGTTTGATGTATTAATTTTCTTTAAGATTTGATATGTTTACGTAATTCCCCTGCACAAAAAATGCGTCGTTTTGGAAAGTATTTACCAAATTTCCGTAGAAAATCGCCATTTTAGGAAAATTCATGAATATGCAAATGAGCTAATTTGCATAACATAACTAGAATGAAAGAATAAGTCATAAGCTTTCATTTGATATCATTCTGACAACTGTGTGCAAATATTCAATGAAGATATGGCCGAATTCATTTTCAAAATTTACATAAGTAATTTGATGGGGCTTAGGGTTTCGATAAGGGTTACAGCAAAAAGCCTCAACGGCCAGAGTGTAAACAAGGCTCAAAATGTTTCTAACAAAATGTTCTTTAAGAAAAATCATGTTTTCAAAATTCCCCCTGAAAAGAAACGCCTTGCTTTGGAAAGTATTTATCAAAATTTTTGCCAAAAAATGGATTTTTTAAGGGAAGTCATTAATATTCATGAATATGCAAATGAGATAATTTGAATAAGATAACTACAAACAAAAGAGCGAGTCATAAGCTTTCATTTGATACCATTTTGACACCTGTAGGTCAATATTCAATGGAAATATGACCAAATAAGTGTTATGAATTTGAATGCAAAAAATGATAGGGTTAAGGGTTTAAGATAACGGTTACATCCAAAAGCCCCGACGGCCAGAGTGCAAACAACGTTCAAAATGTTTCTAAGATAATGTACTTTATGAAAAACTATGCCTTTTTGAATTAGAAATAAATGATAATTATAGGAAAATACTTTTTCGAATATTTCGGCCAATTCTTATACTTGATTGCACATAAAGCATATTTTGAAGAGGAGTAATGACGTCATAATAATTACATAATTTAAAAATCATGATTCATAAGTAGTGAAATACATGCTCATACGTATGGATTCAAATAAATAGATTTATACATTCATTTGATATTTTTTATTAATTTTTCCCTTTCCCTTACCCCAAACCAGATTGTCATTCACGTCGTGAAGGGTACCTATATAAAGGTAAGGGTAAAACATATTTAGCTACTCTTCATGTCGGATATCATCACTGAAAAACATCCGTCAGATGTATATCTACAAATATATATAGGTGTCCTTTTGTCCTTTTTTCTGGTAATACTTACCCCATTTTCCTGGTCCTGGCCCAAGGACTATTAAACAATTTGACATTCATGGATAAAAGACGCGACAGACTGCATAATTCGCACATTTTTGCTGTTGAACATTCTTGAAAACGCGACATTGTTATCATCACTGTGAATAAAGTCTGTTGTATTCAAATCTTCATATAATACTTGTCTTTGAGCAGAATACTTAGTACAGCTAAATAAAAAATGTATTTCATTTTCTATCTTGTTACATGTATTACACAACCTCTGTTCTTCAGATTCACCATGGTATCTGCCTTGCTCAATTCTAAGTCGATGCGCACTTATTCGAAATTAACTTAAGCATTTTCTATATCTTTTATCCGATAAAGCGTCAAGGTAAGGTTCAAATTTGAATTCAGATTTGAATAACTTATATGTCTGTAATTTTCTCATATCCTCGGTGTTTGAGAAGCGACGTTTCCAATAGGATACAAATCTATCTATTAATTTGCGTTTAAACGCATCTAGGAAAGCATTTGGATTAAAAGAAAACTGATTATTCCAGATATGAGAGAATCCTAATTCTTGCAACTTAGTCTTCACAAATTGCACCCAAGTTGCTTTATTACTGGAAGTATTTAATTGTTCTAAGTATGCCTTATTAAGCAATGAATCTTCACTAGAATTAATAGCATGTAACCAGAAATTAACAGAACTTGTTAAGATAGTTATCAGCATTGGTAATTGCCCCAGTTCACTCAAAACAGCAATATTACAGGCCTTTGAGTGTACTCCTAAAACATATTTACAAAATTTTATCAAAACTTTATCAAATTCGTCACTTCCTTTAACCGATAAGTCGAACAATTCATCTAATGTTTTGTTCTTAAAAGATGGTTTAAAAGCTGCCCAAATTTCACTTCCGTATAATGAGATTGGTTTCACGAGTGCATCAAATATTTTAAGTATAACGGATGGTTTCACATCCTTATCAAATATACTTTGTTTAACTGAAAAAAGAGCTCTCCTCGTTTTCTGACTCAGTGATTTTTCAGCAGCAGAAAATTTTGCTGTGTAAGAAATAACAACCCCTAAATATTTGTATTGCTTAACGTGTTCCAATTCGCATCCACCTACATAAAACCTATGTTCCTTCTGTAAACGACCTCCTCTAGTGAATGTCATGATTTTAGATTTATCTACATTTATTCTCAGACCCCACTTTTTACAATATTCATATACTCTATTAAGATTTTCTTGTAACTCTTTTTGTGATGTTGAAAGTAAAAGTAAATCATCTGCATAAAGTAAATGATTTACTTTTGTGTCATGGATCATTGGAGCATTTTCTGTACACAAGTCCGATCCGATATCGTTAATAAAAATGTTGAACAATGGAGGACTTAAAACATTACCTTGATGGACCCCCTGTTTAATGGTAATAGGGTCTGTTAATTTGTGTTTGCATTTAATACGTGATGTAGAATTATGATACATGGATTTTATTAAGTTATACACATTACCATCTACACCTGCTTTTTGGAGTTTAAGCAGCAAACCATCGTGCCATACCGTATCAAACGCTTTTCTCAGATCAATAAAGCAACTAAAGAGCTTATTATCTCTTTGTGAATTTTGGATATATTTGTCTACAATTGTTTTCAAAATAAATATTTGATCTGACGTACGGAAGTTTGTCCTAAAACCAGCTTGTTCTCTTTTAATAAAAGAGCGTTGCTCTAGAAAGGCCGAAATCCTGTTGTTAAGTATGTGGCAAAATAATTTGCCGAAGCAACTGTTTAATGTAATTCCACGATAGTTGTTAGGGTCGGTTAAGGGGCCTTGCTTGTGAATGGGTATAATGATACCCTCAGTCCAAGAAGCAGGGAAAATACCTGTTCTCAGAAGAATATTAAATAGTTTAAGAAGAGTCTTATTAATGAATGGAAGCGCTGATTTTATCATTTCATTACGTAACATGTCAAATGCACTAGATTTATTATTGTTTAGTTTTTTGCAGGCATCATATATCTCTTTATCTGTTATTTCGTAGTCTAAATTGGCCAACGGGACTTTGTTTTCAAAGGATTTAAGTTCATCTTGGACATCTCTCTTTCTGTTTTCATCAATTTTACTAGAATTATCATTTAATAGGCTTTCAAAGTGGGAAAACCACAGTGTTTTACTAATTTGTTCAGCCTTATCAGGTGGTAAGCTATCGTTTTTCAATTCATTTATTACCGACCATGCTTTCTTTGGATCATCTTCCATAGCTTTATTTAAAATGTTTGTCAGTGAATCTCTAAACTGCCTCCTTTTATACTTTACTAGCCTTTTGTATTCTTTGAATTTTTTGTGATATTTTATACGTAAAACGTCGGATGTTATATTCCTATTAAAGGCATTCTTTATTGATTTTAAGTCTTTCAGCAGTGTTCTGCAATCATGATCATACCATTTCTTAGAGACCTTTGGTCGTTTTTGTCTATTACTTTTAACTGTTTTTCTTCGAAGTGATTGGTTGCCTGTGCTTATCAAAACATCGGTTATCATGTCAATTGCACTTTGAATATGCGTCCCATTTGTATCGATGCCATCAAGTTTCTTATTGATACTTAGCAATTTCTGTCTTATTTCTTCAGAGTTCAGAGATTCCTGGAATCGACTTTGTGATGTTTCATCCCATACAAATTTATCAGGAATATCCATATTATGTGTGATTTCATTATTTCGAAACTGTTTATCTTCTGTACTTCTTTCAATTTTAATAGAAGAAGAAACTTTAATGGTAAATCGGCAAGTTGCCTTTGACCATTTACAATATAAATTAACATAAATTATGGTCAAGACAGTACATATACAAATAACATACATGCATGTATATAATATATTATTACAAGGCATTTCAAACAGAGAGTAATTGGATATACATTATCTTAAGAAGCAGCATCAGAATTTATAATATCATTTCTTTTTTTGAACGCATGGCCGATAAAAGCAGACACTCTTTTGATAATTAAAGGATTTTCCGACATCATTAATGAATTAAATTTCGCTATGCTAGGCCAGCTTGCTCTGATCTCATACTTTCGTCTGAGATCAGAATAAGCCGGACAGCACAACAGAAAATGGTATTCTGATTCGCACATATTTTGGGAACAGCATTTACATATTCTTTCATGTCTCTCAATTCTTTCATATCTGCCTGTTTCTATATTAAGACTATGTGAGCTTAATCGAAGTCTGGACATTTCACATCGCTGTTTATCATTTTTCAATACTTCTAGATATTTTTCAAATTTAAAATCAGTTTTAAATAATCTGTAATAGTCTAATTTTGGTTGTTGAGAAATTTTGTCAAACCACGTTTGCAAATATTGATCTTTAATTCTTTGAGTCAGAACTGGTTTGTAATTTGTTGAAATGTCAAAATTTGTATAAATATCACCAAAACCAAGCTGATCTAGAATGCGCTTTATTGATGAACAATAGGAATGTTGTAGATAATTATTTTGATTCTGCAATAAGTTGAATTGTTGAAGGTATACATCATGCATCATTGAAGTATCATTTTGTTTTATTTTCACCCAGTAACTTAATGATCTAATTTTACTTAAAACTGAGAAAGGAAATCTACCGAGTTCGCCTAATACTGCTGCGTTTGATGTTTGTGGCTTAACGCCTAAAATATACTTACAAAATCTTAAATGGAGTTTATCTACTTCTTGATAGTCATAAACACCCCAAATTTCGGAGGCATAAAGTATAATTGGCGCTACAAGAGAATCAAATAGAGATAGTTTAGTTTTGATGTCTAAATGGATGCGGCTAAAAATAGATAATAGATGGTTATAGGCTTTCAGTGCTTGATCATTGAGCGCTTTAACTGCATATCTTAAAGAACCAGTATAGTTGAATTTTACTCCCAAATAACAAAAATCTTCTACGACCTCTAAATGTTCATCGCCAATTTGCCAAGTAAAATCATTCCGACTTTTTCGTTTCTCAAAAATACAGATTTTTGTCTTGTTCGTATTGATCTTAAGACCCCATTTTAACGAGTAAGATTGGATTGCATTTATTTGATTCTGAAGACTAACCGGATCTGTTGTAAAAAGGGCTATGTCATCAGCGAAGAGGAGTAGAAACACATTAAGAAGTCTTAAGTCAGAGTCTGTTAAATTTCGCACGTCAAGAATACTTTTGACGTCATTTATAAACAATATGAATAGTAAAGGTGATAGCGGCTCACCCTGCTTTAAACCTAGAGTGACGTCATAGAATTCTGAATACGTCAAGTTTGAAGAACATTTAATACATGACTTTACATCACTGTATATAACCTGCATCATTTTAATCATTTTACAGCTTATACCAGAATCTATCAATTTTATCCAAAGAGCTTCATGTTGTATAGTGTCGAATGCTTTTTCGTAATCAATGAAACAGCAATAGAGTTTAGACTTTTGTGAAAGAACATTTTGTATAATACTATGAAGTATGAATATACAGTCTGTTGTACTACGGTTATTTCGAAATCCATATTGATTAGGAATGTAAATATTTTCTCTTTCTGACCATTTGTCTATACGGTTTCTAAGGCATAATGAAAATATTTTAGAAATAATATTAATAAGGGTAATCCCTCTATAATTAGACGGATTATTTCGATCGCCCTTCTTAAATAATGGTACAACAGCTCCTTTGCGCCATGAATCAGGATAAACTTCGTTATCAAAAATATGATTAAAAATTATAGTCAGAAATGGAGATATAAAGTTTTGTGAATCAATAAAGAAATCGGCAACGTTGTTATCAAGGTCACAACTCTTATGGCGTTTTAGATTGGCAATAGTATTTATAATTTCTTCTTCGGTGAATGGACAATCAAGTTCATCTATGTGTAAAGGAGAATCTCTTGTATTAGAATCGCTTTCATTAAATGAACTTGGATGTGGAGTGTTAGAGGTTCTTTTGAAATGTTCTACAAACTCGTTAAAATTGATAGTGCTATCATTTGATGAAGCATTGCCTTTGTATTTTTTTATGTAACGCCAGAATTTGCGCGGATTTGATTTACTAAGCTTAGCCAAATTTGTTTTTTCCTTTGTATAATATTTTCGCTTTGCTTCCCCTTTAACTGAGCGAAATTCTGATAAAGATTTTAAGAAATTTAATCGATTTTCATTCGAATCATTTGCTTTATACTTTCTTTTGTTATTGTAAAAAATGTTTTTTGCAACTCGACATTTTTCATTAAACCATGGTGCTTTACGATGTTGAACCTTTTTACATTTATAATTACTTTTTTTAAACGTTTTACCATTTATCTGAAATGAAATATCGTATACAGTTTTTGAAAATTTGTCCATACAAGTATTTATATCGCCAATGCCTGAAGTTAAGTCATTGGTTATTTGCTCAAAAACATGTTTATTGTTTTCCAGAAGATTTGAGAATGTATTTGGATTACAGTCATCCCATATAATCTTTTCAAAAGAGCCAGAAATTTCATCATCATTGAAATCATTGCACTTTATAGCAAAACTTAGAGGGCAATGGTCAGAGAATTCGTTAATATCGTGTACTTGAAATGTATCTATACGTGAAAAAACATTATGATTAACAATAACATAATCAACAGTACTAGTGGCTAAAACATTTCTATACATGTTATAACAAGTGAAGTTACCTGGTTCTAAACGACCGTTTAAAAAGAAAATGCTATTTTCTTTGCAAAGTGAGACTAATTTGTTACCAAAACAGTTTACCTGTCGGTCTGTCGAGACACGGACAGGGATACTGTCTACGGGAACATCATATTCTGGTAAATCAATATAGCGATCAAGATTAATATTATCGATTACGTCTGATCTATTGCCTGTACGAGAATTGAAATCGCCGGCTAATAGAATATCACCGTGTTGGGAATAATTTCTAATATCCTGATTAATCTTTTCAAAAAAGTCAAATTCAAACAATGGTGAATTAACATTGGCATATACAGGAGATTCACTTGGGGGTATATAACAACAACATACATATACATCATTTTCTAAACCAAATGAGTCTTTTTTTAGTTTAAACCACAAAATACCTCTCTCGTCTGCATTTACAAATTCAATATGTTTAGAAATATGATTTCTAAAATAAACAATAACACCACCACTATGGCGCTTAGCCTTTTTACAATACTTTGGGCGCGAACATGCAAAATAATCATAACCACTAATTCGAATGTTTGTGGTACCAGCATGCCAAGTTTCAGTCAATATAGCGACATCATAATTAGATAATTGAGAGATAAAGTCCTCATCATCTAACTTTTTACATAGTCCCTGAACATTCCAGGATATAAATGAGAGCTGCTTCTGGTCGTCTCCCTACCTAAAGTCATTATTGGTACCGTCGGTGTCGTGCTGCCGGCGATCGGCGGCCCGACCATTACGTGGCGGTAGTTCCGGTACTGGTCCTGGGGGTGGGCGATCATGTGTGTATTTAGTCCCATCAATTATTAGCGTATCATAGTTCAAAGATGCCTTTTGGAATTTGCTTTTTGCGTCAACAAGATACGGAATCAACTTTTTACGGCGTTCTTGAATTGGCTTTGGAAACTGATCGCCAACCCGAAATTGACTATTTTTCAGTTTTTCACGTGCTGCCCCTTTAACATCCATCTTATCACCGTAATAATTAAATTTTGCAACTATAGGCCTTTTCTGTCCATGTTGGTATTTACCGATGCGGTGCGCTCTATCAAGTCTGATAGTGTTGGTTGCATCGGTTAATTCTAACGTGTGTTCGCAGAAATCAAGGATCTTTGCAGTACAGTTTTCAGATCGACGATCTTCGTAGGATCTCTCTTCATCAATATTAAAAAACAATAAATTGTCCCGCATAGACCTAGACTGTAGATCAATGATGCTTTCGCTCAACTCTGCGTTTTGGTTTTTAAGAGATGATAGATTTCTATTCAGGTTCTCAAAATCAGACACAATATCATCGACGGCATTACTATCAAATTCTCGACTCTTTTCTAAATCTAATAGCCTGGCATCAGTATCCGTAAGTTTGGTTTCTAACAACACCACTTTACTTTCAACTTTTGACACTTTTACAGAAATGGACTGTACTTCACTTTGAATTCGATCGAGTTTTGATAATTCAATAGTCATTTGCTTTTGACCTTGTTCAATTGAGTTTAATTTCCCCAAAATATGAGCGAGTAATTCATCATTTGGTAACGACTGTGTACCCTGATTAGGTGGGCTCTGTACGTACGCATATTGTTGTTGTTGTTGTTGTCCCGGTTGAGACAAAAATTGTAAATGAGGCGGCATGTAAAGTCCGGTCATCGGGCTACGCTGGTAACCAGCCGATGGTTGACTGGCTGGAACAGTGGGTGTAACAGGAGTTGAGGGTGGTATTAGCGTAGAGGCTGGGCTCGACATGGAATTAGATTTTTGTTCGGCCATAATTTGTATTTTAGCAGGCTGATCACTGGTTGATTCTGGCGATGCCTCGTCCTTCGTACGTTTGAAACCAGAGTTATTGCTACCCTGATTACGACCCATTTACTCGTGACGCACCTGAGTTACCATTGATAAGGGTCACGTGACTTTGTAAAGTTGATTGACTATAGTAGACCGTTATATAGTGCTCTACAATATTGACAGTGCGTGCGATATGTGCTCACTTTACTCACTTAAAATGTCCTCGAAAACCCAATATAATCCAAAAACTGCTTCAAATTGTTACAAATCCAGTTCTTAGCGTAAAAATTCCTTTTCCAAATGATAGTTCCAATGATAGACTGCCACTTTTCAGAATCTTATATAAATCCCGTTTATAGAACTCGATAAAAACGCGTAATGTTAAGAGCATTAAAAATACGTCCTGTCTTGACCACGATTAACATTGAAATCTGAGTAGATATTAAACAGTGATCAGAGAAAAGGCTAACATCATGTACGTTCATACTAAGAACTATATCAGAGAGAGATCTGCTATATATAAAATAATCAACGACACTACTGCCCTTCAGTATGTGGCAAGTGAATTTACCTGTCAAATCCCCTAAAGTGCGACCATTTAAGATATACAGTTGGTTATCAATGCAAACCTCGGCTAACCATTTACCAGTTTGGTTAGTACTGCCTTGGTCATGGGAAATTCTGTGCATGACAAAACCGAGTTTTTCATCGTAAGAGATTGGTAGATTTGAATCATCATCATTATCAACAAAATCATTAATATTACCTGTACGTGCATTGAAGTCACCACATAAAATGACATTTCCTTTACAAGAAAAATGCTCAATATCTTTTTCAAGCTTCTCTAAAATGTTCTTTCTATGCGTCTTACCAAAAGTAGAACAATACGGGGGTATATATATGAATGCAACAAACAAATCAACATTTAAATTTGTGATCGTTTTTTCAACGCGTACCCAGATAACGTCACTATCTGATATAGGTTCAAATTTGCATGCATGTCTAATTGACTGTTTTACCATAACTGCTATTCCACCAGATGATTTCCGTGCTTTCTGGTGTTTGGGTCGATCCTTTCGGAATACATTGTACCCCTGTAAAGATATATCTGTTTCTTTACCAGCATGAGTTTCTACTAAACCTATGATATCAAATTTATCTAATTCATTAATGACCTCATGATCGTGTAATTTATTACTCTTAACCCCATTTGCTTTAAATTCCAAACCATTTATGTTCCAACATCCAAAAGACAAAAAGTTTCCTGCGTTATTGTACAACATCTAGATTCAATTATAACTCTGAAAATTGAAGATCGAAAAATAAACAGAAAATGAGACATTTTCATTTTTTTTTTAAAGGCAGGTGACAAAATAATTTATATATATACATGTATATGCATATCACCTAAATACAAAGTGGGGACAAATGCACTTTACCGGTACGCGGAAACGGAAGTTAATCTATGTTGCTAGCGCGCTTGCGCGCGCTAGGGGGCGCCTACGGCGCCCTCTTATAAGAGGCTCGCGCTAGCGAGCCGATTTTTGTAAAAAAGGCATTTAAATGAAAAATAAGCATGATTTTTCAATTCCTCATCAAAAATTACATTAAAAACTTCGTTTTCTAAAACGAAGTTTTTAACAAGAAATGAAATAACAACGCAATCAATTGTTTTGTTTACAATTTATGAATGACATTCCAATGTAGCCCGTTGCTAGCCTGTGATTGGCTGTTGCTAACGTGGGAAATTTTCTTGCATTTTGATTGGTCAGGTAAGTAAACGAACGTAAACACGTAGTAAAATCAGCTGATGGATGATGTGCAGCATCAACTACGATGACTTGTATGAAATTTGCAGAAAGAAAGATAAATTAATAGATTGGTTAAGAGAAAAAGGTTTGCTAGGTGATTTTAGCGGTCCGTGTTGTTGTTGTGGGGAAGGTACAGTTTCTTTGGTAAAAGACAAGAGTTACAGCACTGATGAAATAGTTTGGAGATGCAGCAACCGCAAATGTAATAAGAAAACATCCATAAGAGAAGGTTCCTGGTTCTCAGGTACGCATTTAAAATTGCAACAGGCCCTCAAATTAACATACTACTGGGTTTACAACCTACCAAATGACCACATATCTAGGGAACTAAGAATAGGGAGTGAACATACTCTAGTAGATTGGAAGAATTTCGCCAGAGAAGTGTGTTTGAGTATACTAGAGCAGGACAGTGAGCAGGTAGGAGGGCCCGGGAAATACGTTGAAATAGACGAAAGCAAATTCGGGAAAAGGAAATATAATAGAGGCAAGCGTGTAGACGGATGTTGGGTTTTCGGCGGAATTGAAAGAGAGTCAAAAAGGTGTTTTTTTGAAGTCGTAGAAGATAGGAGTGCTGCAACACTCATTCCCATCATAAAAAAGTACGTGAAACCCGGAACCACAATCCTGTCAGACTGTTGGAAAGCCTACTCCAGCTTGAAGTCCGAAGGTTATGAGCATTTAACAGTCAACCACTCCATCGAGTTCGTAAATAAAGAAACCGGGGCCTGCACAAATTTGATCGAGTCCACTTGGAATGCAGTAAAAAAATCCTTCCCAAGAACCGGAACCCAAAAGCAACTGTATGACAGTTACCTAATAGAGTACGCTATCAGAAAAAAGTACCTAAAAGACTCGGACGATAAATTTATGACTTATCTCGACTTGATCAAAAGGGTTTATTCGTGCCGAAGACGACAACCGCTAGTAGAAGTCCAGAATACCAGCATGGATTTATTTGACTAAAAAAGGTAATTCTATATTTATTTTTTTATCATTTAGGATTAAATAATTTTCAAATCGGGGGCTGCCGCCCCCGAACCCCCGCTTTTTTCCTTCAAAGCCCACCCCGTCGCCTCGCTAGAATAAAAATGGCCACCATTTGTAAATATCAGCGTAGCAACGGACGCGCACCTGCTAATTCCGGAAATTCTTTTCCGAGCATGCGTATTGATGACGTACCGGTAAAGTGCATTCTATCCACAAAGTGTAATCAATGTGTACGCATGTATTTACATACATATCTACATGCATCTACAAAGTTCAGCAATGAAATCCATTTTGATATATAAATTTGTAATTCAAATAAACTCAACTATTATCACTGGAATTAACACTATCTATTACCATCTACGACCATTTCTTTTGTTGTTGTCATTATAATCACTGTTGTTCCCTCTCCTACCGAAGTGTCGATTGTTAATAAATGTTTCATGGTCAGTGTTTCTGTACATAGTGCCACTGTTATCCCATTTCCTAACTGAGTGGTACTTTCTATCAGATACTTGCCTATAATTGTACCCATTTTTTCTGCTGTTTCGCTCCTCTCGACGATCGCCGTATTCACCACTGTTATACCGATCATATCTCCTATAGCCACCATTACTCCGCCTTTCATCGTACTTGGGCCGAACATTGTAGTCACCGCTGCTCCTACCTGTTTGTCGGACATTGTCATTAACATGAGATCGCACATTTCTGACATATTCATTTTCAACATTTCGATTCTCTGTTGTTCCTGGAGCTTGCTCATTGGCAAATCGGTCATCATTTGTTTGTTTGTTATTATCACTGTATTGATGATTTATAACTTCTATAACGTTACGACAGCAGCCATTTTTGTAAACAAGATTGAGTTTTTCTGACGTCATTGACGTTTCGCGTCACGAAAAGGCGCGTGCAAAAGATCTGTACCTATAGTTTTAAGAATAAATTCTTGCTATTAAGATAAACTAAATCATTGCCGTTTTGGAAAGGGTTATCGCATTACCAGACGGCAAAATTTTGGATGGTCCAAATTCAAAGATGGTGCAGACGACAATTTCAAGTGAATGAAATTTGAAACATTTTGGTCTTTTGGAAAGGAAAAAATTGTGGAAAATGAAGAAATTGCTTGTCACAAGCAATTTCTTCATTTTCCACATTGTTTTACAAAGCTTTCATGTTTTGGAGAATCAAAAAGAGTCATTGTATGGGAATGGGTTAATGTTTTATATCCACCATTAGATACCAACTAATAATCCGTTATTCGTGACTATGGAAATAATAAGGTAACACGGATTTCAAAAACTTGAAAACAATCATAGTATGGGCGGATCTAGAGGGGGGGGGGGGGGGGTTCGCCCCGGCATTAGCCGAAAATTGAATTTTGACTATTTAAATTTAGTGTTACGTTACGTATTTGTTATATTTCAAGCCATAATTTGAATTTGGACCCCCCCCCCCTGGAAAAAATCTTGGGCTTGACCCCCCCCCCCCTCCCTGGAATAAATCCTGGATCCGCCCCTGCGTAGTATTCGCTGTAACGAACAACTTCGAGGTTGCACAACGTGTAAAACTTTAGTACATGTATCTCAGGCTTGTAGGAGGCAAATTTATATTGGGTGGACTCAAGCCATTGTGTTTGAATAGGGGGGGGGGGGGGGCTAAATTGGATTTTCCTTAAATTTTTAGTGTAAAATATGGAAACTTTGGCATTTTTGGCCAACATAGGGGGCTAAGCACCCTCCCCGTTCCTGCGGGCCTGTATCGCATGGATAGATGGAAGCAAGAATGTCAAACTGAGCCATTTCTAAGTAAATTCTTGGTTTTGATGCCCATCTCTCTTTCGCAAACGACCCCTTGTATGACGACCGTACATAGCCCTTTCCCAAACGACAAAATTTTTGGGGTAGCACAATTTCAAAGCTGCTGCAGACAACAAAATTTTGATAAATGAAGGTTGAATTAGTGTGGAATATAGCACAGAAAATATTGAGGCAAAATGAGAAACAATGTTTTCCCAAAGCTTTTCTAATAGGGACGTCAAAACCAGGTCTTGTTTGGGAAAGGGACAGTGTTCGTTGAAAAAAGAGGGAGAAAATAATGGTAACTAGCCTTTTCTTCTTTTCTTTTTAAATTAAGACTTTCTTTTCAGAGAATTGTGCATTTTCTGTTTTCAAACACACTTATTTTGTCGATTGCATTACTTTCCTATTCTGACCGGTCTAGACTCTGTATATAGTTTTTTTTCTGAGAAATTGTTAATTAACGGTAGACCACCCCAAATTAGAATCGTGCGACGTCGGAATTATTCGGTCGACGTCGAAAACATTCGACAGAGAAACTTTCCCTCTGTTTACGACTGCGCCTGATTAGTTTTCGGATACGTAACCATACCACTCTCGAAAAAAAAAGAAGATGTTTTATGAATCTCAAAAGGGCCACATTACGGATATTCTACCTTAAAAGAAGCTTTCTTACACATCGAGAGAAGCAAACCGTCGGTAACGTTCAGAAATACCGTAACTACAGCTTGATCAAGCTGTAGTTACGGTATTTGGGACATTAACGACGAATTACATGTGTGCAAGAGGTACACCATAATCTTGCACTTTAACCCTTTCCCAAACGACACAATTTTAGAAGGATCCACTTAAAAAAACTGCCACAAATGACAAAATGGATGTTATTAAAGATAGGATTCGTGTGAAATAAAGCACAGGAAATATTGAGACAAAAGGAGAAACTGCTGGTTATCAGCAGTTTCTTCTTTTGTCTCAATGTTTTCCCAATCCTTCTCTATTAGGGACGTCAAAACCAGATCTTGTTTTGGAAAGGATTAAAATAGAACAACGAGATTCAAATCAGCTTGTATAACCATTTTCCAACCATACGTTGAGTTTGATGCTCTTATCATAAATGGTTTATAAAGTATGGAAAGAAAAAGAAAAGAAGAAAATGCTGTTAATCAGGATTTTAATAAATCTTTCCAATACATTCTACACTATGAAACATTGTTTTCTTTAAATCCTTTCATTTTGGATTAGCCTTAAATATACTGAACAAAAGTAAAACGCTACACTTACTTTGCTTGTCATAAATTATTATATCTTCTAAACACAACAAGTAAAACAATCAAATGAAAGTGTTTCGCATTGTTCCTTGACTTAGTTGTGCCAAGCACTAAACGGTTTGTGGATCTTAATTACGGGGATGAAAAACGGACCCTTTTAGTGTGACAGGGCTCCGTTTTTCAGGTGTACAATATGAACGGAAATTTTACAACATTTAAACCCTCAGAAATCCGAGCAGAAGAAAGTAAACAACGCCTGACTGCACGGAATGGTATACTGACAAGTTACCAGTCAGGAAATGTAAAGAAGCTTGCATATCATTGTTTCAGCGTTTAGAAAATGAAGTTTGAAAAGCAGATTTTTCATTATGTTCCAAAGCTTGAAAATTTTACAATGTAATCTCCATAAGAAATTGAAGTCGCTATTGCATGGACATCTGGGAACAATCCTAGTCGAAGAAAGGGTTCAAAAATCCGCCGTAACGCCTGTATGATGTTGCAAAACGACCCAATCGAAAACCGTGATAGATTTGTGAATACCAAACATTTTAAATTCCCTATTTGTTTATGTCAAAGGGGGGTAATTCGCAAAATTGACAGATTAGACCTCGATTTTAGAGCTTGCTACAAAAGATTAGTGAGATTTTTTAAGTGTTTTTGGAAAGCAAATTTGCAAAATTTGCTTTTCTTTCCAGTCGTGCTTCTCTGCACTTTAACATTCTCTGCATACCACACAACATCTCCCGGTCCTCCTCACTATAAATAGTTCTATCAAAAGCAAAGATCAATGACAAGAACAACCTTTCGAATATTCAATATTGAATTCTATAGTTGTACACAAGATATTCAATTGTGTGACCGATGATAAAACATCCAATTAAACATGTGTTAAATGAGGAGAAACGATCACGTAGTAATTTGCTTTCATTACGGTTCAATAGCCAGTCCAATATCTTTCCTTGAAAATGGGTCAGTCAAGTTTACTGAACTATGAAATATGCGACCCACTTCAAGCGCTAAAAATAGGAACTAGGACACGTCTATTTTTAGAATCTTTCTATGCCCAAATTCTTACACGTTTTAATGTCCGAAACTAAACAATGATATTCGATAAGCCATGCATTTAATCGCGTTCACAATAATTGATTGATCAACTAAGTGGTTATTTTGAGGTTAATGACATAGACATCTTGTCTAATAGGCCTGGCTAGTATTCGCGTGTAGCTATAGGCATTTCAAAGCGAAAGTAGAAATCTGGGAAACCAGAATATGTGATGGTATGCTCAAAATGCATAGAAATCAGACTAGCAATCCTTTCACCACTTGGTTTAAAAAACGGTGTTAACTTTTTAATCTATAGATATCACGGTGGATAACCCATGTGACTTTTGGGAAGCGTTAACACCGAAAAAATCGTCCGCTTCAAGGTATGTTTGGTTTAATTTCTCAGCTTATACTCTGTTGATTTTGACGAGATAAAGTGCACGGAACGCGCATTTGAGAGGGCTATTCCCGTTTGTAACTCTGCTCCGATCCCGTGATTTCTTCAAACATTCAAGCGAAAGTTTTCTTCGGTGCATGTGAATGCTTCCCACTTTCGTTTTGCACTTACAAACACTTTGGCTCGAATGTTTGAAGAAACCACTGGATTTGGAGCAGAGTGAGTTAGAGCCGGGAATAGCCCACTCAAGGACGCGTTCCGTGCACTTTATTTCATCAAAATCAATAGGGTATAAGCTGAGAAATTAAACAAAACATACCTTGAAGCGGACGATTTTTTCGGTGTTAACGCTTCCCTAAAGTCATGTGAGTTACCCACCGTGGATTTAGATCTAGATGAATAGGCCTACATAGAATCAAATCAATTTACATTGTTGGTATGTTAACCATTTCCCAAATAGAAACATTTCAGATTGGTCAAAATAAAAAAAAGCCGTAGCAGACGACAAAATTGGTACATACCTAGATAAAATTAGAACTATTTGTAGATAATACCAAAGACAATATCGAGGTTAAAGTAGAAAATTCTGATTATCAGCAGTTTCTTCTTTCATCCCAATATTCCCCCGAACATTTTCTTTTCGGGCTGTCAAACCCGGTCTTATTTGGGAAAGGGATAAAGTAGTGACGGAACACATGTTTTAGCAAGTAAGACATGTAGTTTTCAGAGATCAAATGCTTTCTAATTAGGGTATAGACTCCTTTCATTTATGTTTTAGTCCGTACCCGCAGAACACTTCCGGTAATCCGAGACTTCTCTGATGAAAATTCGCTCGATGATACTTGGATGTCGCTATTTACAACGGAACGCTGTCCCAGTCAAACACAAAAGAAAATTCCGACACAGCGACATAACTTGTGTCGGAATTTTCTTTTGTTTTTTAATTGGACAGCGCTCCGATGTAAATAGCGACATCCAAATATCGAAGAGCGAATTTTCATCAGAGAAGACTCTGATTAACTTCCGGAGGCAAACAATGGGTTTATGGGAAATAAACATTGTATACATGTGAATTGTTACTAAAAATAGTAACAAATCGACATTTTCAAAACGAGGCTCCCACAAAATGCGGAGAAATCGATGACGACGCACGTGCATTCAATATACAGCGACTAAGCACACGTGCATTCAATATACAGTGATAAAGAGAAGTTTTAAGTGGAACAAAAGCAACGAAATTGAATGAATTCGTTGATAGCCGGTAAGATGGTTATTTTATTTGATTTACAGTCAAGAAAATTCGGCATTTTTGGCCAACATTGGAGGGGCTTAGCCCCCCCCTAGCCCCCCCCCCCCCCCCCTGTTCCTACGGGCCTGTACATCAAATAGATTTATGAACCGTGACCTGTCGCACTAGTCTATTATACAAGAAAACATACTTCAGAACATGACATTGGGTATAGGAGAACATATAGAGTGCTAGAATGCCTTATAGTCGTTTTCGGCTGGGAGAATTCGACATTTTAAATTCCCTATTTGTTTATGTCAAAGGGGGGTAATTCACAAAATTGACAGATTAGACCTTTATTTTAGAGCTTGCTACAAGTGATAAGAGAGATGTTTTGTGGTTTTTTGGCAACCCGGATATGACCAATTCCGTAAAAATAATGAATCGTTTATCGCGCGTATGTGGCATTAGATGAAATTAGCTGTAAATGCATTAAGGGCCGTAACTCTGACATTAAAGGAGAAAAGGCAATGAAACTTCGACAAAACGATTGCCGAATGCCATGGAAATATTGTAAAAATCAAATCAGGCTTTTAGTTCGATACTTTTTCAGAAACAAGAAATCTTGCAGCGTAAAGTTTTCTCTTTTGTTCAGTATATTTTGCTGATATGGAAAAGACATTATCCTTTCAAAATTTGTATTTTGTAACTTTCTAAAGAATCAAATTCAATTAATTACTTTTATCCAACTCCGTGTAATTCATATTGCTAACAACTAGAAAGGCCTTTAGACATAATCAGCAAATTTGCTTTCCAACAGTACTTTCAGTACTTTGATTTTTTTTGGTAGCCCGAATATGACCAATTCCGAAAAAATAATGAATTGTTTCCTGCGCATGCGCATATGCTGCATTAGATGAAATTAGCTCTAAACGCATTAAGGGCTGTAACTCTGACATTAAAGGAGACAAGGCAATGGAATTTTGACAAAACGATTGCTGAAAGCCTGGGAATTAAGGTCAAAATATAGTTCATGCTTTTCCAGAAATAAGGAATCTTGCAGTGTAGCGTTTTCACTTTTGTTCAGAAAATGATGTTAAGTGAAAGAATTACAACAAAATTATTTTAGTCCAATTCAGATCATCGACTTGGTAGAAAAAAAGCGAAAGGCCGATTTTCAGCATTTTCTTCCATTACCTCAATGTTTGTAAAATGTATATCTTTACACCATTAAATACTTTACACCTTTGTTAAAACATGTATCAGGTTGAAAAGGTACAAATTAAACCTTTCCCTCAATTTTTTTCCAAAACTTTATGTTACAAACCAGGGCTTGTTCATTAAAGGATGTTTATAACAAGAAATCACGGCAGGGAACCAGGCAACAAAACAACTGCAAATCGTAGAATCTTCAATAATTCTGCCAATACATTGCCGGATTTAAAATAGTTTGAAACAGAGAAGGGGAAATATGCCATTGATTAGGTGAACGCAATAGATTATTTAACAAGAGTTGTCCGCCGACAATATAGCTCGCCTATACGGGAGCTTGTCACAAAAACAGCAAATTTTTTAAAAGTAGGTCAAAATCCAAGGTCAAGGTCACAAGGTCAAGGGTAATGGTCTCAAATGAAAGGTCTTGTCGAGATGTATCTGTGTATGAAATATTAAGGCTGTATCTCTAATAGTGCCTAAGATATAGGCCATGTTTAAGTTTTTCAAAAGTAGGTCAAACTCCAAGGTCAAGGTCACTAGGTCAATGGTCATGGTCCCAAATGAAAGGTCTTGTCGAGATGTATCTATGTATGGAATATCAAGGCTGTATCTCTAATAGTGCCTGAGATATAGACCAGGTTAAAGTTTTTCAAGTGAAGACGGGACCGGACGCGACGCCGACGCCGACACTAGGGCTGTGACATTAGCTACCCGGACATAAAGTCCCGGCTCGCTAAAAATCACCTGATAAAAAAGTTATTGACGGACAATTAAAATTTTACTAGGCCGTCAATAACTTTTAATCAGCTGATATAATTATTAAAGATCTACTACATCCAACTAATTCTCGACGTATTTCCCCCTTTTCTAGCTCAAACCGAATTATCATTGGTCACGTTATAACAAAATTATTGGCAATTATCTGAAATTAAGGTGTCACGTGATTCCCCACAGTGTTCACGTAGATTGGGTTTTCATTCAACTTCCTCGGTTTCTGAGTTTCCAGAGACACGTCCTAAAACGCCCAAAACCCCTAGAGCTACTACCCCAAGCGCAGTCCAAAAATTCTGTGCCTGCATAAGACAAAATGAAATAGTCAGAGCAACGAGCAAAGACGGGAGGGGGGACAGCCATAATTTTTAGGAATTCTAAATAGGAAACGATTTTCTCCATAATTTCGGACAAACAAGTACCAGCATAGCGGACGAGAATTGACCCGGAAGAGCATTCCATTCGATTAGCATGGGCTGCTCTGCCAGGTCATTTATCGTGAGGTATAGTATTTCGTGGGTGTTGTTGTAAAATCTGGTAACTACGGCTTGATTCAAGCCGTAGTAACGAGATTTTGTAACAACACCGACGGTTTATGAAAACATAGCGGTCTAACCCGTCTATTTTTAGC
This sequence comes from Fragum sueziense, assembly GCA_963680895.1. Lineage (NCBI taxonomy): Eukaryota > Metazoa > Mollusca > Bivalvia > Cardiida > Cardiidae > Fragum > Fragum sueziense. The sequence goes on from OY804605.1 coordinate 34,342,116, forward strand.
ACAAAATTTATTGCCATTCGAAATATTAAATCAGTCTGTATCTTTTGTTGGTGTAATGAATAGTCCTACTTATAATTTAATAAATAATTAACCCTCTGTCAACCGACAAAAATATACGGTTCAAATTTTAAAGTAGCTGCAGACAATAACATTGATGTCAATAACGAAATAAGCTTTATACAAAATAGCAAAGCTAATATTGAGGCAAAAGGTAAAATATTACCACAATGTTTCCCATGAAGCTTTTCCTGTGTGGGACGTCAAAACCAGGTTTTGTTTGGGAAATATAATAGGACAAAAAGATACGCAACCCGAATTTTTCATAATATTTTTGACAAAATATGTTTTTAATGGCTATCGAGTTCTTTTTTAATATACCTGCATCCATACGCATAGATATAGTGCCATTTTCTTCAGGTGTTGTAAATTCATCGCGTCGTTCATAGTAGCCTAAATTGTTAAAAACTGATTATCCCCTGCCGTGTTTTTCAAACGCAAGCAAAAACATAGACTAAAGAGGCTAAAGACGTCGCGCTCAATGTTGACGTACAAACAAAAAAACGCCATACCGTTCTTGTTCAAACTACCACCAGAATGTATATAGGATTAATATGATTTCGTGAAATTTATATCTTCGGATTCGGCAATGTTTTTCTTTGTGAATGCTACAAACGAAAAATATTTTAAAAAATTCCAAAAAGCTTAAATCTAATGCGAAACGTTAACAAGCGTCATTTTACGACAGGGTAAGATGTAACCAAATTAACAGAATCGTGAGTGAAAATGTGTCCAAAAATGACAAAAATAACGTTTTTCTCGCCAAATCGTTTACGCAATGACGTGAAGTCATCTCTTCTATAATTCAAAACAAGTTTTACAGAAAAAAGGCACAAATGATTTAAATAATGTGCGATTAATTAGAATAGACAAAAAGGTAAGATTCTGATTTTTGATATGGAATTATTAAAATACTACGACAAAACAGAAAAACACGTCTTTTAGTTTATAAACTTCTATTGCTGAGTTTGAAGAACATTGTTCGTAGTTTTGAAAGACATATTTTTCGGTGGAGTTTCGCGTTTTAAAATCTGTAGATAATGTAGCTATGGAAACGCATATGGTACACCCTGATAAAATGATAAAGTCGACTTCAGGTAAGTCGACTTGTCATGATAACAAAAGAAAATTAACTCTACCGGTTGTCTACGTAAACTAATCTTTCCGACATAAGTTAGTGCATCATTATTTTAAAATATGTCATGTCGACGTATGCTTTGTCATCTTATCCACATAATTTGTACATCGATCTTCCCTGACTTATCTAGTTTTAGTAGGCATGTTGACAAAAATCCTTTATTTCTTTCCTACATCAATATTTTTGTCAAAAAGAAACAAGTCGCATTCACGTGGTAATCAAGCATCTGGAATATATATTTCCACTACTTGAACATTTAATATCAGCTTTGCGTCATAACCTACGACGACAAACTGGTTGGGGAGGAGAAGATATTTGAAGAAATTGTGGACGGACGACCGGGCCGAATTCCGTGACCTAATTTTTGACCCCAGATGACCCAATTTCGAAGTTGTCCGAGATATGACGAAAATAAAGTTTCTGAGCAAAAATGAATACATTAGGGCAAAAATTGTGGCCTCTAAAGTGCACACAAGGTTTTTCTAACATTTGATCCCGTGACCTTATTTTTGACCCCAGATGACCCTATTTCGAACCCGTTCGAGATATGATGGAAATAAAATTTCTGAGCAAAAATGAATATATTCAGGAAAAAAATGTAGCCTCTAGAGTGCACACAAGGTTTTTCTATGATTTGACCTTGTGACCTAGTTTTTGATCCCAGATGACCCAATTTCTACATTGTCCAAGAAATCATCAAAACAAAGTTTCTGGCAAAATATTAGAACATTTGGACAAAAAATGTGGCCTCTAGAGTGCACACAAGGTTTATCTAAGATTTGACCCTGTGACCTAGTTTTTGACCCGAGATGACCCAATTTCGAACTTGTCCCGAGAAATCATTAAACTAAAGTTTCTGACCATATGATAGTACATTTGGACAAAAAATGTGGCCTCTAGAATGCACACAAGGTTTTTCTAAAATTTGACCTAGTGACCTAGTTTATGACCCTAGATGACCCAATTTTTAAGTTGTCCGAGATATGATGTTAATAAACTTCCTGTGCAAAAATGAGTACATTCGGACACAAAATGTGGCCTCTAAAGTACACACAAGGTTTTTGTAAGATTTGACCCTGTGACCTAGTTTTTTACCCCAGATGACCCAATTTCGAACTTGTCCGAGAAATCATCAAAACAAACTTTCTGACCAAATATTAGTACATTTGGACAAAAAATGTAGACTCTAGAGTGCACACAAGGTTTTTCTAAGATTTGACCCAGTGACCTAGTTTTTGACCCCAGATGACCCATTTTCGAACTTGACTGAGAAATCATCAAAACAAAGTTTCTGACCAAATATTAGTACATTTGGACAAAAAATGTGGCCTCTAGAGTGCACACAAGGTTTTTCTAAAATTTGACCTAGTGACCTAGTTTATGACCCCAGATGACCCAATTTCGAACTTGTCCGAGATATGACGGAAATAAACTTTCTCAGCAAAAATGAGTACATTTGGACAAAAAATGTGGCCTCTAGAGTGCACACAAGGCAGAGTTTGACGGACGGACGATGGACGACGGACGGACGACGCACGACGGACGCCGGACACAGCGGTATCACAATAGCTCACCATGATAAAGTCGACTTCAGGTAAGTCGACTTGTCACTCAATGTCGTCTTAAATTACTATAGATGCCTACATGATACATACAAGACGACTTCACATTGTCGAAAAACCGCCATCAACAACGAATATTGTCATAATATACGTCGACGTGACTTGTTTATATAAATAAGTCGCGATGAAATTGAAGTAAAAATCAATATAAAGACAAAAGTCAACATAATTTGATAAGTCGACATGGGAACTAACACCTAATATGATAATGTCAGTTTTCAATGACATGAATATATTGTCATGATCTGTACTTGTCGTCTAAAACAAAAAATGACAAGGCAGTTAAATCCGACATCTCGACCTATAGCAAGTCATAAAGCCATAAACAACGAGCATAGTCAACATAGCAGTTTTTACAAAATACGTTATTATGTAGTTATGTCGTTTTATTTTAAGACGACAAGTCGAGTTCTGTTATTGAGTAATGATCAGATTAAGACAACAAATCGTGTTCTGTTAATACGTCATGATCAAATTATCATATTATTCTTTAAATTTTATGACAACTTGGTGTGATCATGTCGTCCTATAAGCACACATCTTCGCATCCAAGGACATCATCAGGGTGTACCATATACGTTTCCGTATGTAGCTCTTTAATTCTAGCGACAATGTCACACGCACCGAAAAACAAGCTAAATAGTTTAATGTGTAAAAATGAAGAGATGTTTAAAATCGTATTAGCTCATTTTATTATAAATAGAAAAAACAACATAAAAGTACAAACATATGTCAATAAGTATATGTGCATTTTTGCAAAATGTGATTGTTTTCCGAGAAGAAGAACGTTCTTTTGTAAATCTAGCGAAAACGTTACGTCAACATCACGTACGAGGACTGAACAAAAAGCTCGTAGAATTGCATCATAACTTTTTTACCTTACATTCGATTGCATTTATTTTTTCACGTATGCAAGTTTATCATATAAATAATTCTCTGGTAAAAAATCTCAAGTCTCAATTCATAAAAACGATATTTTTCTCTACTTAAAAGTGTTAAGGAACGCAACCCGGTAGCACGCCGTAATTTCATACTTTATAAATCTTCGCAAAACGATTATTTTTCAAAACATGCTCGAGCAAGACTTCTGATATTTTATTTCCCGAATGAAGGTCATCATATCAGATACTTGGAAAAATTTCAAGGCCCAATGTTGTAAAACAATGATAAAGCTAAGGATATGGTACGGCATACGGACATGGAAAACGAGTAAAGAACGATAGTTCGCGGAGTGGGGGAAATTGTTCGGTGCAATTAGTTTTTGATATTTTCGGTTCATACACCTATCCAAATATCGTTAATATAAATAAATTGCAAGACTAAAAACATAATAAATCATGGTCTGTAAAAAATGCATGTCTTGTTTGTACAGAATATAAAAAAGGATCTAAAAGACAACCCAATGGATGAACGCGCAAAAAAGCATGAATATAAAATCTGTTGCTACATGACTAGATCTGGTACAAAGACATCAATATCTATAGATTGAAGCTTAAAAAGTAAATATTTGTAACAGTCCTAATGTTTTCAAAAAACAAAACAAAATAATTTCCAAACCAAAGAAACAGTAACAATGTGCTAAACGCGCGCTCTCGTTTAGTGTCTTGAACGAAGCTGGAAATGACGTTAACGTCAGAGCGTGCTCTGGGTGCCCGATTCCTTCTATTTTGAAAGATTCATCGCAACATCATTTTTCAACCAATCACATGGAAACTAACAACATTTACTTGGAATAAATAATTTGAAACATATCACTGAAACATGTCGAAAAATAAATTATTTTTCTTTAAATCTTTAAACTTTTTGCTCAGCCCTCGCATGTTGTTCCAAAACAGTAAAAAACATATCACTCTTTATTGAATGGTCACTTAGGGTATCTTTTTTATGACCAGATGGCATTTGAAATCGGTATATAACAAATAAAATAACATTTATTACAAACGAACAGAATCGCCGAACAACACCTATTTGACCCTTTCGCAATCAATATCTAATTTTAAAATCCGCAGCAGAAGTTATTTATGGAAAACATCGAAGATAACGAAGACAATGAAAAATAACTCATTTTCTTTCAACAATTTTCATGCTATGATATGCACTTTACAATTCTACTTATTAAATACTTCGTTACGTCTTCGTTTCAACATAAGCTCGTCTAGTATTTGGCCTTTTAAGGAAAATGTGGAATCCTGACGAAAATAGTAAACAAAATTAGAATGAACCAAACCTTTATACTAGCAATGCATTCTGTAAGTGTTTTCAAATTAAGTTATATAGCATATGACGCAACGAAACAGAATCAAAACCGGAGTGAAATATCGAGAAAAGTTGCTCTCCGTTCTTTCTTGTACCTACTGTAGCGACGTTACAAAAAAACGTCGGTTACGCAATTGTACGCCAACATTGAGCGTAACGTCACAAGCGTTCATACACTTCTCACTATCCTATGCATAGCACGGCTACGCCAAAACCAGCGCCTAGCTGCAGTGCAGATGTTGTTAGGTGGAAAAAGTCAACATGTTGTCGTAAGACATTGATGGGGCAACAAATTGACACATTTTCGACTGTATACGCTGTTGACTCTCAATGGGACCACAACCGATCGAGCACGAAACTGACGTGCAAGAGATATGACGTCAAGGCAGGACCGTATCGTCAGGTTAACTCCACCTACAGGATAGGCTTAATACTGCAACTGAGACCGCTAATAGATCGCATGGACTTCACAATATTCGAATATCGGACCAAACTGAGCTAAACAGATTGTGTTTTTTGACATACATACACTTTTTTGGTCAAATAGACTCCTTTCAATTGTCGTTTTAGTCCGTACCCGCAGAACACTTCCGGTGGCAAACAATGGGTTTATGGGAAATTAACATTGTATACACGGAGAAACGGTTTGAGAATTGTTACTATAAATAGTACCAAATCGACATTATCAAAACGAGGCTCCCAAAAATGCGGAGAAAACAATGACGGTGCACGTGCATTCAATATGCAGCGATAAAGCTAAGTTTTAAGTGGAACAAAAACTATAAAAATGAATGAATTCATTAATAGCCGGTATGATGGTTATTTGATTGGATTTATAGTCATCCGTGGTACCCGTTTAAAACGTTCGCCTTTTGCCTCTAAGGACGACTTCCGGTGGCTGTTGTGTGTGTGGGTGGTGGGGTCTTAGTGACGCCCGGTGTAAACTGGGTGTTTTCTTATAAAATTTTAATGTAATTTACTAAAAACAAGATTTTGTGAACTTTACAAGGTGAAATGTTATTGCTTTAAAAGTAAAACATGTTGTTCAAATCTGATTTGATGTCTTAGCGTAAGAAGGAATTGAAAGGAAAGTTGCGTTTCTTTTTGTTCTAATATATTTAGATACTTGATTTAGTGTTCTCCCACAGCTCAAATGAGCTATAGTTTGCGATTTATAGTGGACATATTTGTTAATTCTTACCTGTTCGCTAATCTCTTTTCCATATCTACAAAAACTTGCAAAATGTTCACAATTTTTCCACAACACATTGTAATCAATCGGTCCTATCATAGACAGGGCTTGTTTAACAATCTCCTGTCCGCTCCTGGGGCTGAAAAGAATGCAGATCATACTTAAGAAGTACACGGGTGGGCATCAGGGGGGGTGGGGTGGGGTGGGGCTACCTCGAAAATGTGTTAACGTAAATTTGCTCCCACGCCACATCCGGTAATTGTCGAGGTAGTGGAAATCCCCGTATTTGGATAAACAGACAACTTTAGGTGAGCTCTCACTTTTATTTGTTTTTTCTTTCAAAGAGCGCATTACGTAGAAATCTGGCGATGCAGTGCAATGTAACTATGTTTTAGCAATGCATGAAGACCGAAACCCCCATTAAATAGTAAAAAAATGGTAATCTATTCAAGAGAACATAAAACTAAAATTTTTGCGTCATTGTAATCAATTTGACCACGTGTTGCATCAAAATATGTGATAGTGATCAAAAACTGCAATAAGCTGCAATATCTGCCCGAGATGCTTGCCGATATGTCAACAGGGCGAAAATGCAATCCGTCAGTCCTGGGGTTAAAGTCCTCCTGCTCATATTTTCCACTATTTAATGGGGGAAAATGCAGCATAATCATCGTTTAATCCCCAAAACGGGTTTAAAGTAATGTCTTACATTTCATAAGAACAGAAAACCCAAAATATGTGCTATTATAAACACATAAATGTATAAAACAGCATGATTACGTGTTCAGTTAGATCAACGAAACTGAAGTGTTTTAAGCCAAAATTTGCATATTTTTGGAAATATTTCAAGTTCTACCTAATAGAATTTGATAAAACTCCCTCATTGTATCAAGCAACATGTCCTGGTAATAATTCAAAAAGAAAATGTATAGGTCAGCGCACTTATTAGTGAATTACAGGAATTTTTATCAGCTACGCATGAATAAAATCACGCAAAACAGTGGTAACTGCATACACACTTACAACTGTCTTGCTCTAAATAATCGATTTCCATCTTCAGGAAATGAGTTTTGCGCAATAAATACGCTTTTACCGTCGAAAACGGTAAATTGTAATGACATGTATTCATGTAATATTATTGAAAATATTTAATCGAAACATATTTGGTACGAAACATTTATTTTTCAACAGTAATGACCGAGTGTTCCGAAAAACTGGAGCATTCCCCCCTTAAGGCTTTTACTCATGCTTTTTTTTTTTTAATTGAATGTCATAAAATTCCTTCGTGCTTTATGAATGACAAACAAGGACAAAACAAAGCTTCGGGCCGACATACGGACAGACAGTATGACAACAAATAATTAAAACAATATGCCAACGATTGTTCGATACGATGTGGGACACAGAAAGTTTCTTACCGAAGTCCTCTATCTTTGCTGTTATTTTTCTTTGCCATGGACTGGTCACAAACCTCGTGAAATGGATCACCTCTCACAAAGGCCTTGTAAAACTGTCTCCCACATATGGTGAACACGTGTCCGGAATTTGAGTTTAGTCCAGCACCGCCTTCTCCAGCCAAATGAACTATCTGTCCACAACCTGGCAAAGAATGATGCAAAATTTGAGGTAGTGTCTGGATAAACATGACTGTTAAACATGGGCAGTTTATCACAGGCACATGAAGAAGCTAGAACAGTTCCATATGCGCTCTTTGCACATCAAATGGCAAGACAGAGTCAGCAACCAAGAGGTTATGTAATTAGAATGGACGATAGCAGAACTCCACGCTTAGTGATGTACGGTGAACTTGCTCAGGGTCATAACAAGCAAGGACGTCCCCGCAAACGGTTCAATGATAACCTAAAGGTCAACACGAAGTGGCTTGGTATTGCACCTAAGGAACTAGTAGCTATTGCTACCGACCGTACACCCTGGCGAGTACTAACAAATTGTGCTGTGAAGAAGTTTGAGGGGAATCGGTGAGTCAACCAAGAAACAGCTCGAGCTCGACGTCACGCTTCAGCAAATGCAGGTCCTCCGAGGAATGGTGTCCCATGCCCAATATGCAACCGTAGCCGCATTCTTTAGAGCGAGATTTCTTGAGATATCTTGAGATCTCTTAAGATGTTTTAGGATAAAGCGCTCTTTTGAGCTAGATTTTTAAGACGATCACTGGGAGCCGCCATTGCTCTATACTTCTTTCGGAACACCTCGTAAAATTCTGTAGATTATATATATGAGAGAATTGACCGAGTTGTTCCGAATACTCCATTATTCATAAACCGCGGAGTTCCGAATGCTCCATACTTCATACAAATGACGTCATGATGACGTCATTCGTATAAAGTATGGAACATTCGGAACATCTCGCTTATACATGTATAATCTCGGTCTCACAGACGCTGTATCAAAAACATCTTAAGAAATCTTAAAAAATATCTTGTTCTAAAGAACGCGCCTCGTGTCTGTGCATCTGACTTTGGACTCCGCAGCCACCTCAAGAAACATACAAGATTAGCACAACGGTCATTCTCGATTCGAGAAACCACCAAAAAGATGTTTAAAGCAACATATTATGCACGCACAGACAGGCGTACATACGACGGACACAGAGCAATGACATATTTATTAAAAGCCCCTCTGGCTTTCGGTCAGTAGAGCTAAATATGCCGTCATCAAGTGATGTTTTTCGTTACCAATAAAGATGCCCTAAAGTCAAGGGAACACTCTGGCCTAATAGTTTGCCATATGAGAAAGGGTTACATTTTCCTCACCGATATAGATGCCCCAATGTGAGTAAGCTCCCCTTGGAAACTCGACCATATCTCCTTCTTTTAACTCCCTCAAAACTTTCTCATTGTGAAAGTGGCGAAGTAGGCTCTTGGATGCCATTTTTACAACACTTTAACTCCAACAATCTGAAATTATACCACTATACTGTTGTTGTTTGCTGAGGCGGTGGTGTTTAAAAAGAACAAATTGTCATGTAAAGCCAAAGAGATCCAACCCCTAATTACATGTACTGCTCTATAGGTCTCTCTTACAACCCGTCGTGCGTCTTTTTAAATCGTACGTTTTATAAAGACGAACGACGGGTTGTAAGAGCGCCTCAAAGAATTGTCCGGTCAATTCTTTGCTGCGTGCAGTCTGCGTCGTGGTTGCGTCCACCGAAATCGTACGTTGCACGTGCGTGCATCGCACGACTAAACGTACGTTTCAGACGCAGACCGCACGCAGACCGTACGCAGGAGCACGTACGACCGGTTGTGAGAGAGGCTTTAGTATCAGGAATCGAATATGGCGGACACCGACCGGTATCTAAAGCCTCTCTTACAACCGGTCGTACGCGCTCCTGCGTGCGGTCTGCGTGCAGTCTGCGTCTAAAACGTACGTTTAGTCGTGCGATGCACGCACGTGCAACGTACGATTTTGGTGGACGCACCCACGCCGCAGACTGCACGCAGCAAAGAATTGACCGGACAATATTTTGAGGCGCTCTTACAACCCGTCGTGCGTTTTTATAAATCGTGCGATTTTACAGAGTTTTAAAACGTACGATTTAAAAAGACGCACGACGGGTTGTAAGAGAGGCTTTAAGTGCAGACTATCCGTCTTCTACAAAAGTTACTAAAATTCATAACGCACAATTTTAATCAGGATGAACATTCAGCAACATAGATTTTATGGTTATCATAAGATGTTTTCAAGTTTTGTATTGTTTGGTAAAAGATGTGGTTGTCTGATAGGTTAAAAAATATAGATAATAGGAATTTCGTGAAACTCAACAGCACATTCTTGTGTACTATTTTAACAAACTAAATAACATTTCATTTCAAAATAGTACGCATTCTATCGTGGTAATCTTCTTCTTTGAAATATTACAATAAATGATAGAAAAGATTTATAGATCTAACCATTTTGTGAATCCTTCATTAGGCCTAAATGCTGTTTGGAAGCAAAATATACGTAGATCTCTATATCTCTTTTACTAAACTCCCAAGCAAGACCTGGCCCTGGTTTCTCGAAAAAACTTAAGTACATACTCATGAGTACATGTTCAACTTCAATGGAATACTCTCTAATGTTATTCGACTGAAGTTCACGTGCATTTCGTGCGATTTGAGTACGGTGCTCAGATTTGAGTCTGAGAACGTACTTAAGTTTTTTCGAGAAACCGGGCCTGGTTTCGATGTTAATCCTGGAGAAGGCTTTGAAAACATTTGGACAAAGGTGATGAAATGTTATTCAATTTCTTCTCTTGCCTTTGCGGTTTAGGAATATATACTGGCCAAAAGTCCTAACCGGCCACTTTAAAAATGAGTATAACTTTTTTAAAAATTATTACATTTTAATCAAATTTGATACGTACATTTTTAAGCATAATGCACGTGGATTTCCATGATGATTTACCAATAATTGTCAAATTTTGATGTGTAATAAAGGAAAAGCTCAAAAGCTCTAAATCTTAATAGAGCTCGAGATAATACACTTTCAACAATTCAAAGTACACAAATCGTTAGCTGCAACCCAGACCAAGAAAAAACTGGAAAACATTGTCCATTTTGTGTGACTTTTGACTACAGAAGAAGCAGAAAGAATGGGAGGCATCGTAAAATATTGTTTTAAATTCAACCGGCAAAACATTTTATCAAGCGAATATACTCAAATATGGTCTGGTGTGGAAAAACGATGCAACAAACTGATTTTTAAGACATATCCTACATTTTGTAGCTCGCCGCGAATCATCCGTCTATATTTGAAGCATTTTCGAAGAAAAATGTGTCTTAGAGGTTGTCTTTAAGAACCGTTTTTCTGCATACACGACCCCTTTCATTTTCTTTTACGACCATATGCCGCGTACAATTATCAAACGTTTTTAATTTTTTCTAGGTCTATGTTGTAGCTAACGATCTATCAGACCAAAAACACTACATTGACAATATTGTGAGCTCGGTGTTAATTTAGAGCTTTTTGAGCTTTTCTCATGTTGCGCTTTTATTTCAATGAAACAACGATAACTTTTCGCCAAAATGATCTGGAAAGTTGCTTAAAAAATCACATAGCAAATTTCATGAAAATCCAGTCACTACAGAAAAAATTATCCTTGTTTTTTAAGTGGCCGGTTAGAAGTTTTGACTAGTATATTTTCCACTAAGGTTTCATACAGTCACACTTAATTGGGTAAGGGTTAAGACTTTGCCAAATGATAAAAGTATATACTGGTCCAATTTCACGCTTTCTAGAATGACAAAATTTTAAGGTCGTCCGTTTTGAAAGTTGCCGAAGACGACAAAATGACATTTGATAAATTAAAGATATGATCAATGTACAATATAGCACAGACAATATTAAGGTAAAAGGAGAAATTACTGATTCTCAACAGTTACTTATTTTGACTGAAAGTTTTCCGTTTTTCTTCTGTACGGGACGCCAAAACCATGTCTTGTTTTTGAAAATGTTAAATAATTCACGGACGACAAAATTGGTACCTTCTCCTTCTTCCCTTCTTCCCATGACTGGCCTCCTTCATCATGTTGAAGATTCTGCCAGGCTTTTTGTGCGCGCGGTTCAACTTGCGGACATCCTAAGAATTTTTCTTATTTATCATGTCCACCCCTCCCCCTCCCTAACCGCCCCTTTTCCTTTTATTTTATTTTTTTGTTATTCTTCGTCCCGCGCGCATATTCGAGATTTGAATATTTCGAATGACTCTGCCTCGGCCAACTCAGGAGGTAAGGAATTGCAGTCTTTAATTGTTCTATTGAAGAATGACCATTTCCTTAACATCCTTGTTTGCATTGGGGATAGAGAAGCAATTGTTATGTTTATTTCTGTTTTTTCTCGTCGGTCTTGAAAGATGTTTATCTGGGTCGAATTCTACTTTGTTATTTGTTATTTCATAAAGCATACATAGCCTAGCATTTATTTCTTCTTTCTTGTAGATCTTGCCAGTTTAGCTCGCTGATCATATTGCCGACGCTAGAACGGTTTCTGAATTTTCCCATGACATAGGCCTATCTGAGAGCCTTCCTTCGTACTTTCTCTATTTGGTCTATTTGGGTTTGCTTGTGAGGGTCCCAGACTGTGTATGCATATTCTACTTGTGGGCTGACGAGAGATTTGTATATATGCTTTTGCCTATATAGATTTGGAAGAGACGTTTAAGTTTCGTTGTAAGAATCCAATAGTTTGGTTTGCTTTTGTAGTTATATTAGTTATGTGCTTCCCCCAATTAAGATCGTAAGATAGTAATAGTGCATCCAAGATATTTCGTACTTTTTTCCTGTGTCAGTTTGTGTCCATGTAGGGTATAATCAGCGATAAATGGTTCTTTTTTGTTGTGACTGAGAGTATCGAGCATTTGTCTGGGTGAAATTCCATCTCCATTTCTTCTCCCTCTCAGCTAGTTTAGTCTGCCTACAAAGTCAAAAAATGTGACTTTCGTAGGCATTCTCTGAACATGGGCGACTACCATGCCCAATGATATCTTCAAGGCATGGTACGTACGGCTTGCCCGGTAGTCGCCTCTAACAGGCGATATTGGTTGAAATAAACTAGGTCAAAGGTCATTCGGTACATTTTTCAGACGTGCCCCCTAAAATACCCCATAACTTACTCATTTATTAAGTTAAAACAATTATTTTGGTACCTAAATAAAGCTAACGATTTGTACTGTCACTTAAAATATCAATATGCAACTTTACGAATTTGTGTTTTTGTAATTTTTGATAAATATAACAAAAAATGGCCAAAAAATCACAAAAATAAGTTTTTTCGAAAAGTAAAAAAATCCTAAAAAATACAAACGGTATGTTTGGATGAATGACATTATAATTAAAAATTGCCTAGACACCTGTTGTTTACTGAAACATATTTTCTTACAGAATTAGTCTTTGGCTTACCCCTGTAGCCATAGCTAAAAGTGGGTGGGGTAAATTTTCCAAAAAAATACAAAAAACATAAACATTGGTGTAGCAATACGAACTTCACATAAATGATATTCTACAATATTTTTACGATGTTTTATTGGAAATTCTTGTTTAAAAATAATATTTTCATGAATTTTTATAGCTTTCGATGCATTTTCCTAAAATATTATAAGAATTTTAGGGGCAAAAACATTGCTCTAATAAAACAACATTAGAACTATATATAGCTTATATCAACATCACTTAGTCAAATCTTTGCCTCTTTTGACGAATACATAGTCATTAAAAGTGCAATTAAATAAATAAAGACTCAAAATAAAACAGAAATTAAGCATAATCAGCAGCTGAAAGTAGTCATTTTACTATCTTATAGCTCGCGATAATAGACCTGGCAGAGCAGCCCTAGCCAATAGGCTGGGATGCTCCAGCAGGTCATTTATCGTGAGGTATACGATCATACGACATTGAAGGTAAGTATTTATGTTTCAACATGTTTTGTTCATTAATGGTGTAGTTTCACTTTGTAAACCGGGCGTTTAATTCCATTATTGCAATTTGGGTGATTACATCTGGTAGCCTTACGACAACATTCGAACATGTACATAAAATGTAATTAGGAACGGATCATTCCATTCTGTGGATTTTTTTTTATCACAATCATAAATCTGAATGCAGTTCTGATATGCGATTATGGTATGCGATATGAAGATCTTAAGTGTCCATGAAGGTATATATACATGTATATACTTAGATATGTACATGCTTCCATTAGAGACAACAGGAGATTCAGTCTTTGGGTCTATCTGATTTTGTTACCAATACTCTTTAAATTATGCAAATCACCCTATCTTTAATAAAACGTTACATTATGTTACTGGCTAATATTAAAATATAAAGACACAACGATCGCCAGCTAATCCATCATGCACAATCCTTACCATTTTAAGTAACAACTAATGGGTTGTGGAGTTGGCACAAAGGAACTCTTTGTACATAAATAAGGAAAATCTATGAACCTTGGGTTGCTTTTTAGTATGCTGACGACAATATACCTGACAAGCCTCTGGGCATTGACTAATTTATGACATAACTAAAAACTCTTCATTCAATTATAATTTTCGTTGTAATCAAATGTGTATCTTTCATTTGTATACGAGTATTGTTGTGCCTTATCATAAAACATACGAAGAGTGAATCCGTATGTTAAAAACCTCAGACATTTTTTGCATCATGCGATTTAATTCAGAAAATCGAACAGGATCGTGTTGTTGTTTACTTGATTGGTCAGTATTTGTGAATGCCGAAATAAATAAAAGTAAAATAAAATGGCTTTTGTATTTCAATTGTGCAGAAATCGAGTTCTTTCATACAAAAATTATACCTTAATCATATATTATTACCACAACTCGAAGTCCATTTGCTTGGAAATCTTAACATTTGTCGATGCAAGAGATTCTCAGCATACACATCCATTTGTGAAGTTTAAGGTCACAAAAACCTGGACGTATTTTCGAAGGATCAGAGACGTTATTACAAATATTTTTGAGAATGCACCCATGGGAAAGAACTTAAGAAGTGGGCGTGCTCTTCTATTCCATTAACTGCTAGACTCAACAACAGGTATTGTTTCAGAAGGTCAAAAAGATGAAGGCTTGATCATATCAATTATTCTTGGATAACTATTTACGTCGCATAACTATTGTGATATATTTCATACGTCAATAGATGCGAAATATATCATGCATCTTCGGCGTCATCAGTGGCAACGGTAATTGACAAGGTATTGACTTGCACTGTAACGGGACATGCTGAAGATGGAGGAAAATTACACAAAGTGTTTGATATCTAATAACGGGTGGAATACCTTAATCATCTGCCAGATTTGACAGCGCTTTCGGTGAGACCTATTTTTTTGAAAGGGTTGGAGTACGATAAAAGTCTAGAATCGCATGGCAGTTTTGTTTCGTAATCTCAAAAATCTTTAAAGTTAACTCTGGGTATTCTCTCGAGATAATGCTGTGCGCCATGCAACTTAGCCTGGATTCTAGTATAACAATGTCTTGCTGTTTCTCTATTCCTGTTCACAGGTACCACAATTTTACATATATCAAATGTCTTTGAATCATATTCTTCACATTGTATACCGATGACTAGACCCAGGCTACACACTAAGTTCTACATGTACATAGACTGATACTGACTGAGATGTGGGACTGATACCACAGAGCACCGTGAAGGTGCTAGTTGGGGAGCCTAGTCTCCAATCTGTACCGTGATTCTGCCATTGTGTGTTAATGGGGGATCAAAACGTTTTGAGCCTCGCACAGACAGAACCAGATATTTGTATTAAAACTTTTTGGTTTTTCCACTTAGACTTCTTCGAACTCCATACAATACTATTTTCCCATCTAGTTAACCAGTGTTTGGTGGTAGCAAAAAAGAAGAGGACTCGCCATAAACTACAGAAAATTGCTCTTCAACACATTTTGGAAATAATTCCAATGTTTCTTGTGGACGTACTTTCTGTCAATTGTCCTTAGAAACAGACTATATTGCTTTTAAAAGAATGGTTCATAGTGGATACAGATATCGGATGTGCCTGGGTCATAAAAGAACGATTGTCTGGCTTGCCCTTAAAAGTTTTTTCACTTGTGAAATGTGTAGGCCTATGGAAGGATGATTCAACAAAGGTTCTAGCCACTCGAATCTTATCAAACTAGGTCATTGAATTGTGGGACTTTCTAGTACAAGAATCGTCCTGGGCCCACCTTCTTTAAAGCTGTTTTGAATCTAAATTTTGACCAAGCAATCAAAATTAATTTTTTTAAAAAACACTTATTGAGAAAAATCCATCAGTTTCTATATTTTTCTCCCCTGTGCCCGGTTCTACTGTTTCAAGATAGCACAATGCTAGAAAGAATTGAATACCGGATGTTGCTTTAATGCATCATTAACAGTACTGATTTCATAAAATATATCATTTTTCTACTGCTTTTACGAGGGGCGTTCATTACTAGTAAATAATGAAAACATATCTGCCAGTCTTTTCATACGCAACATAATTAAGACATACTTATATATTTACAAAGAGCTGCTTTTAAGCTTTCATTGTGAAAATCCAGACTGAACGTTCCGTGTGTTACTATGGAAACAAATGACGTCACATGCTCAATGGGTATGACGTCTGACGTTTTTTCACGTTATTTTCGCTAAAACAGACTTGCATCGTGGTATTTATTTAGAATTTGCGTACAGAAAATGTTTATTCGGCATTATTGTCTGATGGTGTTATGTTTTTACTTCAAAACTACATATAAGGTTCTCGTATGTGGCAATACTGTAATCTTCGGCATTGTGATCAAGGGAATTAGGTAAATACAGTGATATGAACGGAGGTGTTAACACGCTTTTTAACCATTTATTCCTCTGTGATATGTACTATGCTAATTCCAAACATTGATTTGAAACGTGCAGGGAACTTGTGATTGATAATGCTATGCCCCAACGTTAAATTTCTTTTATTTAAAGTGTGATGACGTCACATTATTGACCCCCCACACTTTGGATCAGGTGAAAACGTCAGGATTTTCCAGATACAAAGTATTTGATAATGATTTTTTTCTATTTTTAGAGAGCAAAGTGACTTTTACTGCTATTTTATGTTTGTACCTGAGTCACAAAATTAACCAGTACAAGGTCAGAATGATTCCAGTTGGGTGTCTTTGTTTTTGAGAGGGAAAATTGATGGAAATCGCTGGAATTTCAGAGTTGAAACATTTGCAACTTTATGACAGTGTTGCCATGGCAACGGTTGTCATGCATGGTTCTTGTTACTTTGAAAAAAGTTCACATACGTGTTACTTGCATATTAAACATTAAATATATAATTACACTTTCTTAACATTGAGCTGATAGCGTATTTTCATTATTTAATGAACGCCCCTCGTAGCTGAAACATGCCTAAAATATTGAAGATCTCTCTTGCATATTTTGGAATTTTGGTGTTTGATCCCACGCTGTTCTTTAAATCTATAAACACGCTCTGAAGTTAAGCAAAAAATATGAAGGTACAAGTTAATGGCATATCGCATCGATGAAATTGATTTACTTTTTCAGTTCTTATGAAAACAAAAAATATCTTTTGGTTTGACCAAAAGTCGATTTTCAATAGAAAGAAAATGTCATTTTTGCTACTTCTGCATGCATGTACATGTCAAGCCCGTAGGAAGCAATTTTATATTGGGATGGCTGAAGCCATTGTTTCTGAATATTTGGGGGGAGCTAAATTTTATTTTCTCTAAAATTTCGCGTAAACTAAGGAAAAATCGGCATTTTTGGCCATTTGGGGGGGGGAGCCTCCGAGCCTCCTGTTCCTACGGGCCTGAACGTAACAAGTTACTATGCCAATCATCTTTTTTATTTATTGAATAAGCTCCTGGATTGTAGTTATGCATCCAGTCTTTCCAATCTGAGGCTTTTTTGTGTACAGTAACACATCAGAATTTCTATAGGTGGGGAGGCGTAGTGTTCTTCGTGAAACAATGTCAACCATTTCCGAACAAGTGAGTTTTTTTTTTCTTTTTTTTATACAAAAGACAAATTGTTCTAGATTGTTAAATGTTTATTCATTACATTACTTGTAATGTTTTGGTCGCCAAAGTAAATTGTACCAAATTCCTAGGTTATTTGAGTGGGTGGGGTAACTCTTACTCACATTTTTAACATTTACACCGTGAAAGTCATTGTTTTAAATGTTATTTTTGCAGGTATATACTAATATGATCTATTTAGAGTCAATATCCAGACAAAAGAAATGATATCATTTAAGTTCCACCAACACTGTTGAAATGCCGTGTACACTGTGTAAAAGCAATGATCGTTACAAATCTTGACCCCAGCTGACTTCGAGCTGTACCTGCATATAGAAATGGTGACTTTTTACCATCAAACTTGATTTTAAATGTTTGCTAAGGGTTTATAGACATTTTTGAACGTGTTTTTGTAATTGAATTCGCAATAATTTTTCACATGCAGCATGATTTCAATTTACTCTGCGTTCAAATTTTGCACATTTTTTTGCCATTTTTTACATTTTGCCAAATATTAATGAATGTGCAAATGAGAAAAGTATCATTAACTATATTTTATATGCAAGACAATTTATTGGGCTTTCATTTAAAACCATTTTCGTGCATTTAGACATATAATTGACAGAGTTAAACGCATTTAAAAAGGGCTTATGTGAATTTTGCACCCAATGACCTTTGACCTTGTTTTGTGACCTTAATACGGCCGACTGGAGGCGACTACCGGTCTAAGCAAATCAGGCAAGCCTTATACTTTGCAAATAATACATCAAAACTCCATGTTCAAAAAATGCCTACGAAAATGTTTTCTAGCCACTTTTTCAGAATTGGTAGGTAGACTAGTTTGTCCAAATCTTGTTGAAGGATTTTGCAGTCAGATTGTGATGTTATTGTTAGGTAGACTAAAGTGTCATCGGCAAACAGTCGGACAGTGGATTTTAAATTATCTGGTATGTCATTGATGTAGAAGGGAATAGGCTAGGACCGAGCACTGAGCCTTGCGGCAACCCTGAGTCTTCATTTCCTTGGTCAGATTCTTCACCCTCCACTGCTACCACCTGTGTGCGGTTTGACAAGAAGGCCTGTATCCAGTTCAATGTTTTGCCCTTTATTCCGTAATGATTCAATTTGTGTAATAAAAAGTTGTGTGAGACTTTATCAAAGGCTTTGGAAAGATCGAGGATTAGGAGATCCGTTTGTTAGTTTTTATCCATGTTTTTGCTGAGGTCGTCGATGCATTCGATTAGCTGGGTTTCACATGATCTTTTACTTCTAAATCCATGCTGTAGTGGGTATAGAATGTTATTTGATTCTGCGTGTTTCATAATGTGGCTGGTGATAATATGCTCCATCAGTTTACAGCAAATACAAGTGAGTGAGATTGGTCTATAGTTAGATGCTATGTATTTTTGTCACTTTTTGTAGGCTGGGGTCATTCGTGCTTTTATTCCTCTGGTATGTTTCCAGTGTCAAGTGAATTTTTGAAGATTTTTGTAAGAATTGGAGCTATAGTTGTTGAAATTTCTTTTAGTACTATTGGTTTGATGTTGTCAGGTCCGCAAGCTTTGTGTAGCCTATATTAAGGTTTCTTAGTAATTTTTAGACGCCGTTTACTGTGGTATGTATCTCACTTGCCTCTGGATGTGTTTTCTTGTTTTTCATGTAGTTCCCATTTTCAAATTCTTCTTTAGAATATTGCTGCTGAGTTGGAGAAGACGGACTTGAATTGGTCATTTAGGATGTTTGCCTTACTTTTGGGGTCAGTTTCTAGTAGTCCGTTTCTTTTTAGAGGTGCAATTCCACATTTTTCTGACTTTATGTGTTAAATGGATGTCCAATACTTATCCCGTTGCTCCCTGTATTTTGTTCGTTTGTATTGTTTTCTGGTAAGAGGGTGTACTCTAGCATGATAAATAACAAGTCATGAGTGACCAAATGGAACTTTGCAGATCTAGATTTTTTTTTAAAAAAAAAGGCCGAGACCAAAATTATCGTATTTTTATTTCAACTGATAGGTTATTTCAGAAGTTTGCACGGTAAAGTGTAATTCGTGATAACGAATAAAACCTTTCCAATATAATACCTGTCTTTGACTCCCCAAATGCTGAAAGCTAAGGAAAACGATGAGAGAAATGAAAAAAGTTGAGAACCCGAATTAAAACGGAGTTTTAAGGTTTTTTCTTTGGGTCTACACCACTAGACGACTGTTCTTACAAATTCTTTTACAGTCAGATTATCATTTAAGAAACACAAATTCACGATATGATTAAAAATATCAACTAGATCTATCTTGACCCCGGTCAGAGGCTTTGCATTATTTTCATATTATCATCGATCTGTCACATGTACTTACTCACGGTGTTTAGGTGGTGCGCATTCATTAGTTTGTACCTAGGGTGCCGCCATTAAAAAATAACGAAACGACGTTGACGTCATTTCCGGACGTTAACAGGTTCCCGCCAGCTATTGAATGTCAAATACACGACGTCGTATTGCGCGTTTTTACGTTACACCCGTCGGATTGGATCGTACCTAGTCTGTGGATCACATCTTCGCAAGTCAAGGGTGACATCTTCGACGTCACGTCGTTTCTGTATTCACCCTTGGCGTATTTAGTCCGATTTTCTTGGTGTCCTGGAACCAATCAGATTGATTGATAGTCTACATGCAATCTATTTGTTATGAGTAAACAATTCATGACAACGGATCGGAAAAGGCATTGCATTTGCAACTCAAAAACGCGAAGATAAGCGATTTTTCCAAAGAATTTTACTGCAAATAGACAGCAACTTTCTATTTTTATTGGACGAACTATAATACTCTCTACAACTCGACCAAAAAAGCAGCTAACTTTTGCCTCGTCCGTATGACGTAAAACGCGAAAGAGAACGCGTGTCAATGACGTCAGTAATAATGGACAAATTAAAGTCAAATGCGTTTAGAACGCGATGTTTCATTGGTTGCTACTCCATAACAACCAGCAGGACAACCACTAGGTAGCGTTTCGCGATTTCAAGAAAATCGGACTAAATCCACAAACGTAGTTGGGTTCAACCCGTTCGGATATCCTCGGATAATGTCCATCAAAGATCAAATCATCGACTCGGAAGTGTGTGTATGAATAAATGTTTAAAAAATCACATTTCTTAGCCGGAAATAGCTACGCTTCACATAGTAGTTTTCGAGGTCATCCAAATGAACAACCATGGCAACTTGCGGGACTTGCAGGTTGTAATCATTCTAAAAAGAGAGGACACTGGAACTACAAACAATGTATTTCAGTATCATTGTCGCTTCTTTGTTGACATTAGTCACAGACGAACGTTTTGATTTGTTGTTCTATTCTATTCTATTCATAGTCTGAAAGTAGTTCTACGACTTGCATCCAAGGTATGTTTCGACAGAATTGTCCGTGGTGTTCCAAATGGGGTTCAACCTTGGCTAGCGAAGATGGTGGATCCAGATAGACTCATTTATTTGCCGATCTATTTTGTATACTCCATACATCCGTTGGAGAATCTACTTCATCTACGGAGTGGTACGTTGTCTAAAATGTCTGTAAAAGTAGTCCATCCCCAAATGAGATTCACGCGACGTCGGAATGTTTCGTGCGACGTCTTTAACATTCTTTACGAATCTGAACCTATTCTGAAGACGCCGTAAACCTTCGGCGGTGGAACGTTCCACTGCCGAATACCGGTATTTAGGCCTACGACGTTGCCGGAATAGGCCTACATGTTATTCTCATTACGGGTGGAGTACCTTAATTGATTTTTCGATATCCAGTCGCGCGTCACGCGTGTGTAGGCCTACTTTCAAGCGGTTTTATTCTTGTCTCTGTCTCGCCGACGTACGTGTAACTTATCAGCATTTTTTTTGTCTCATCGAGACGATTCCAATAAGTACCCACGACATAGGGCTTAGATTTGAAACAACAAATTGAGAATGTATTTACCACCTCTTACCTGTTGTTCTGCTTCTGTTGCAAGGGCGGCAAAAGCAGGTCTTCGTTGGAAAAGGTTTAACCCTTTCCCAAGCGTCAAATTTTAGGATGATCCTAATGACAAAATGGATGTTCTTAAAGATAGGATTAGTTTAAAATATGGCACGGAAAATATTGAGACAAAAGGAGAAACTGCTGGTTATCAGCAGTTTCTTCTTTTGTTTCAATGTTTTCCCAAGCCTTTTCTATTAGGGACGTCAAAACCAGGTCTTCTTTGGAAAGGTTTAATTTAAAATGAATGTTATCATTTATCAATACATATTTTTGATAATGCATAATAATAAATATTCTCCTGATAACGTCATCAGCCTGATAAGGTCATACAATATACTTTTCAATCTGATTGCTAATCTGAGTAATATGCCTACATAGGAGTAGCTAGGTATATGATATTGGGGGCCAAATGTTGAAATAAATGGAACCCTACCGAGCGTAGCGTTGCTAGGGGGTCTGGGGGCATTCTCCCTCTAGATAATTTTGAAAATATTCTAAGAATTTCCTGCAATCTGGGCATTTTATACCTGGACCCTTCTTGAACATGTTGAAGGAAAGTATGGGTGTATTATGGGGGGCATAGGATATGCTGGTCCCCATTCTAAATTATTAGGAGGGCCTGGTCCCCCTGGCCTCTTTCTTCCTACACCAGTGTAATAGATCTACTTTTGTAAGAGTACTTAACCGAAACGATTTTCAAACGCAAAAGACATTTTCATTGAACGTTCCTTTCCTGCAGCCTCATGACCATATTTGAGGACATTCATGAATTAATGTTAACACTTCACATCCCACCGATTTTGTCGTGTCCTCTGTAAATTAACCGCCCATCCCAAAATGCTTATGTGTCTCGTGCATTCAGACAACGTCTAAAACCACCAAGATTTTTTGTGTGCAAACTGGCACATTGATTTACTTATCGAAAACACACAGCAACTACATATTATTTTCGTATGTAAAATGTCGAGGCTTACTTTGGCACAAAGGAACAGAGTTTTGGTGCTCTTTGTCAGCGATGCTTTGCAAATGGAGGTAGCTAGACGCTTTAATGTAGCCGATTCGATAGTTTGTTCCAAGGTTAGTGAGACGTGTAAACGACACGGGAACGCAGACCGCCCTCGTCCCGGTCAGCTGCGTGTAACAACTGTACGTCAAGCCAATTTTATACGTTAACGTCACTTACGCAACAGATTTATGACGGCTCAGTCTGCAGCAAAATGCTTTAGTTGGCAATCGCGAGTGACCGATACACGGTGACACGGTGATAAATCGTCTGCGAGAACACGGGGTTCGCAGTCGTCCTCCTTCTTGATACCAGGCTCTCACCCAACGTCATCACCTTTAGAGGTAACGCATAAACGGACGTCCACTCAGACATTATTCATGACATGCCATTTTATTCCCTGTTATGTTTACAATTGTTACATTACAATAACACAAGGTTATACTTCGGTTATGTAGTTGATATCATCTGTTAAAGTACTTTTTGTGTTTTTGGCCTTGAAGAAGGCCATATTTAGCATGTCATTTTTCTCAGGGCGTGCAGAATTACTAGTCGGCCTTATCTTGTGAAAACGTTGAACGCAGATAGAAAGTGTTCTTGCGCGATGAAAAGTAGATCGGAACTGGATTAGATCTATACTACTTTATGCAGATTTTGTAAATTTCGACCCATGTACATTACAAAAGAAGTAAATACAAACAAGCGGCGATGAAATGATTTTCATGATTCTTTTTATCCCCGTCTCGATCTGTGCATGGGTTGACCCCCCCC
The DNA here is from genome assembly GCA_963680895.1 of Fragum sueziense. NCBI lineage: Eukaryota > Metazoa > Mollusca > Bivalvia > Cardiida > Cardiidae > Fragum > Fragum sueziense. The sequence goes on from OY804605.1 coordinate 34,365,667, forward strand.
CCCCCCCCCCCTGGGTAGAAGTCTCTGATTCCGCGCTTGTATATTAATACGAGTAGATCGACTGAAGACGATGAATCTTCCCGTAAGATCAATTACGGAAATGTATAGCTCTAAGCACTGGGGTTTTGCTTTGTAATGCTTATATGGGTATGGCAATTTGTCATTCAACCAAATGCATTTTTAAAACACTCAACGTATTGCGGCATATTGTAATCTCTTACTATGCTAATTATACACCCGTCGAAGACGGGACGTATTATGGGATCACCCGTGACGTCCGGCGTCCGGCGGCGTCCACTTCTTTGTCCGGAGCATAACTCTGTCACCTTAAGTCCGATTGACGTTAAACTTGGCAATTATATTCTTCTCATCATTACGGAGTGCAGTGCACAAGAACCATAACACTACCTGGCCTATTCTTTGAGTTATTGCCCTTTGTTGTTTTTCATACTTGAATCTTGTCCGGAGTATATCTCTAAAAGTATAATAGCTAGGATCATGAAACTTCATGGGTGTATAGATCTCATCATGAGAGAATGCAGTGCACAAGAACCATAACTCTACCTGGCTTATTTTTTGAGTTACTGCCCTTTGTTGTTTTTCATACTTGAATCTTGTCCGGATTATATCTCTAAAAGTATAATAGCTAGGATCCTGAAATTTCATGGGTGTATAGATCTCAACAAGGGGGAGTGCAGTGCACAAGAACCATACTTCTACCTGGCCTATTCTTTGAGTAAATATGGAATTTACCATTATCTCACCCATTCCAAAATGTAAAAACATTTGACTTGTCAAATTCCAAAGCTAATGCAGACTACATAATGGCCATTAATAAATTTGGAAATTGTGCTCAATATAGCAAAAAAAAAATACAGAGCAGAACGTACATTTTCTAATTATGCCGCATTGTTTTCCAAAAACATATTTTACCAGAGGTGTAAAGAAATATTACAAGATATACAGTTGATCTATTGTCAAGGTCATCTCCAATCTTTCTCTAGAAACAGGTATTGTCCCCAAAGATTAGAGAAGTAAAACAGTAGCACCCGTCTATTAAAAGCTGTCCAAAGTATAAAGCCAGCAACTATAGGCCAATCTCTTTAATCTGTGTAGCATCAACAATTATGGCGCGCATCCTGATAACAAACATCATGGGCCACTTTGATAAGAATAATCTACTTAGCCAGTACCAGCATGACTTCAGAGCAAAACATACCTGTGAATCTCAATCGATTAGCCTTACCCAAGAAGCATACGACAATCTTGAAAATGGTCAACAAGCGGATATATACTTGAAATGGATTTTAGTAAGGCATTTGATTTGGAACCACCTTCCTATAGCCGTCTCAGATGCCACTACGCTCAGGGGCTCAGGGTCGCCCTACCACAGCATGCTGCGGCCCTACCCAGTAGCAAGTAACCGGTTGATGGGTGTACATAGTTTTAACTGTACCGTATAGACTTTTAGCTGTACATAACCAATGGAAGTGGTGATTGTCTCATCCCACCGTAGGTCAAATATACATTCTATGAAGAACCCTGACCTAAACCGGAAGAAGAAGAAGGTTGATCACAGCAATTAAATATCCAAAGTGAATAAGCTGGGCGTCCTTCCACTGATCTCAAGATGGATATAATCCTTCTAAAAGGATCGCTCTCAAAGAGTAGGTATTGATGATCACTCATCAACTACTCTACCCGTTCTCTAAGGCGTCCCTCAGGGTTCAGTGCTCTGTCCATGTCTTTTCTTAGTCTATATGAATGATCTGCATGTGTTCAAGTTCTTCAAGGCCTTCAGCGCTTTCAGCGCTTTGATTAAATCATGTCAGTTTAGTACAAGGTAGATCTAGTAGACTACTTAAAACACTAGAAGTCTATCCCAATGACAAATTTTATAGTGGTCCAATTTGTACTACTATGTTATATTGTACATAAATGATAGGACTACCTTTATTAACATCCACTTTGCCAGTCTATGCACAACATATTTTAATTGGATTAACCAAAAACTATTTCTATCATGCATCTAGCACTTCGATGCTTTTCAACAAAAAACTGCAGCTTGTTTTAACCCTTTCCCAAACAAGACCTCCTTTTGACGTCCCTATTAGAAAAGGCTTGGCAAAACATTGAGACAAAAGAAGAAACTGCTGATAACCAGCAGTTTCTCCTTTTGTCTCAGTATTTTCTGTGCTATAATGTACACAAATCCTTTCTTTTTTACTTCAAAATTGTCGTCTGCAACACCTTCCAAATTGGAACAGACCAAAATTATGCCGTTTGGTAATGGGTTAAGCTGCAGTTACGAGAATTGTGTTTGAAAAGCGACGGTTTGCTTATTAACTGATGGTGATGGACGTTTTTCGCTACAACAAGGTACATATATTTTGTGTTCAAATGTGATTTTAAAGATCTGATTGGATAGTTTTTCTAATAACAATGAATTTGTTCTAAAAATAGACCGGGTTTACCGATATTTATTGACGAACCGTCGGTGTTGTTATAAAATCTCGTAACTACGGCTTTATCGAAGCCGTAGCTACGATATTTTATAACAACGCCGACGGAATACAATGATCGCGAAAAAACGTCCCGCGCTTTGGCCGAGTTCACCACCAGTGTTATTACAAAGTGACAATTATTAACACATCATAATTGCTTAATTCATTCGAAATTCGGATGTTTCGAATATGAACATCAGTCTCAATTGTAACTAGAGATATATCATTTCGATACAAATTTTTGAGAAAAAGATATATGTTGTATATAAATATTAACTATATTCCATGTTATATATACGTGTCCTTTTACTTCAAAGTTTAACAGAATATATCGTATTACTATAATTAAATATCAAATAATACCTGGTGTATTAGAAACCATAAATTTCAACAATTGAACAGTGAACATTGCTCTCCATCCATCTGTAAGTTTTCACTACTGTGCGCTTTTTTATAAATCGATTGATAAGAGAGATATACTATATTTACTGACGGAAAAAGTAACTGTGCTTACTTATTTTCTAATTTATTATTGAAATAGACGACACATCTACCAGAAATATCTCTCCCATGCGTCCTTATGATACACTTGTCAACAAAATATTGCATACCACTGTTACAACGCATGTTGCAACGCGTTTTGTAATAAACCTGCAAAATGTAATACGTGTTGCAAAACGCGTTGCGATGACATGAAATGTAATAAACTTTTGTACAACGCGTAATGTAACAAAGTCGCAATATGCAATAACTTTTTTCACCGAACCAAATTCCATTCAGAATTTGATGCCGTTTATTGGGGTTGAATGTTGTAGGCTAGAAAAGGGCGTTTACGATATCATTTTCTAGGCAAATATTGTAAGATCATTGTGAGAAATGAAATTTTGATACCGACAAGTGCTTCCTTTTTATCAAATTTTTAACTGCATAGTGATTCAAATAAGTCCCTTTTTATCATTATAATGTAAGCAATTGATTATGGTAGAGTTAAAAATGTTTAAAACAAAACGCGTTGCGATGACATGAAATGTAATAATAATTATGTACAACGCGTTATGTAATAAAGTCGCAAAATGTAATAACTTCTTTCACCGACCTATAATTTAATTCAAGACTTGATTCCGTTGATTAAGTGGGATTGTGGTAAGCAAGAAAAAGGCACTTCAACATAATTTTCTTGGCAAATATTGTTCGAAATTTGATGAAAATTACGCATTTGTCCTTATCAAAATTTCGCATTTTCACAATAATCTTAGAAACAATGCAAGAAAATGATGTTGAAATCGCACTTTTCATGCTTACAACGTTCCCACTTAATCAACGACATCCAGTTTTGAACGAAATTATGGATCGGTTAAAAATGTTATTATATATTGCGGCATTATTACATAACGCGTTGTTAAAATTGTATTACATTTCATGTCATCGCAACGCGTTTTGTAATACTTATTATATTTTGCAGGTTTATTACAAAACGCGTTGCAACAAACGAATAGCGCTTTAACTAACGTCTCCTTTGTTCCGCCGCGTTATTCCTGAACTTGTGTGCTTGATCTAGAAATTTGTTTTGTAGCGAAACTGCAATCTCCTTCGCAGTTATCTACCCCGAATTGGGATCGTTTAGATTTCTGTAGGCACAGCTTGAGCTACCAAGATTTTAGGTAATTGATTTTTTTATGTAGATCTATATTTTTATTTAAAAAAAAGTGAGGGCAGTTTTAGAAATATTTTAAGAATATGCCTCCGAATAAAAAGTAAAGTTAAATGAAACTGTTTTCTAACGTTCCACGGTTTAAATTTGCGCAATCTTTACGATATCACGCGACAATACCATGGCCACGTGGTTTATATGCCTGCAGTGATAATGTAAGGAACTGTCGCTGTGTTGAGACTAGCAAAACTGTTAAGTTTCCTGCCATCAAGGAAATCATGTATTTGTTTGATTGAGCAGAAAATAACGTGAAACCTTTATCCGAAGATGCATATTTATGCATAATTCAGCAAATAGTTCACCTTTTGTCATAGAAAGAGGTCGCCTAGCGAATTGGTGTGCACAGAAACATCATATCGGCATTTTTGGAACAATTTCAAGAACTTGAAGACACCAGCGACTTGCCATATTCGAGACGTTCACGCGTGACGTCATTCCGACAAGTTAACGACAACGGAAACAACCACATGTGAAATCGATTGTAAACGACAAACGCCACAGCTAGGTTGATTCCTGAGTTGAGGTCTATCAGCAGAATGACAGTTAACCCTTTCCCAAACGCCGAAAAATTGGACTTTTCAACTTAGAAACGGGCTGCAGAAGTCAATATGTATGTTGATAAAGGCAGGATTTGTGTAAAATGTAGCACAGAAAATATTGAGACAAAAGGAGAAACTGCTGCTTACCAGCATTTTCTTCTTTTGTCTCAATGTTTTCCCAAGCCCTTTCTAATAGGGACGTCAAAACCAGGTCTTGTTTGGGAAAGGGTTAAAGATCGGGAAAAGTGGCATTTGACATTCATTTTTTCATAAATTCTATACTGACTTACTTTAAAAACGCATCACTAAAATTCACCATGCAATAATATGCAAAATACATTATCAACTTTGTAGTATTATATATTTAACGACAGCTTGACATCTTCCAATTGAGTTTGTCAGTAGCAACATTTTTGTATTATAATTGCAGTTGAAAACGTTGTTGTAAACCAATTACGTAATTGACGTTGACGTATGTTATTATCTTGACGTAAGCTCATTTAAAACGGTTGATTAGGACGCTGATGCTCAGCAGCAATCGCCGTAGATTGGCTACGTTAATGAAAGTGAAAAATTGTCGATTGGTTTAAATTTAAACGTCTCACTCGTTCTCGTTGACAAACACCCGTTTAGAATAATTCAAAAATGTGTGTGTGCTCAACGAACTTTGGTCTTTTGGCTTTATTTTTTGTTAAATCAAATTGATTGAGAAATAAAAGTAACTCCTGACCATTTGAATATATGGAATATGAAAATAAAAATCCAGTTGGTCACCTAAGGTGTTGTAACGTAAACGTTATCCATATTTTGCACGTTGACGTCGTGCGAAATCACGTGGTAACTGACTGCAATAAATTTTATTGGATATCGTGTCTTGTTGGTTGAAATATATATCAGAAGTACAAATTTGATCCTGTTGACTTTCACTACGAAAATATTTTGAACAAGAGGGCCGTTGGCCCTAGGTCGCTCACCTGAGATGGGGTTTTATAACAGATCAGATTTCTTACAGGTAATGCAATAAAGGGTCAAAGATCATATGAACGCCGCTATGCGATTTCAAACCATAGAAAACCCAGAAAACTACCTCAGTGCAATATCATATATGTAACTCAAATATGAAGTTTCATCCACTTCGGCTATGTGGTTATGGAGAAATTGCTTTGGACAGATGGAAATAAAATAAAACATACAGACTGACAAACAAACAGAAATTTACAAATTGACCTAGATCTATGACCTTGAACCTACCTAAATATATATTTCAAATAGAACATCTATTCATGATAAAGAACACATTTACCCATACATTTTTTAAATCCATGCATAAATGTAGATGCTATGCCCCTGATAAGCAGATTTTTACAAGAAGTCCCCTTCTTCTGTGACAAGGTGTCATATTGAAAAGCAAAGAAAAGTACCTCTTAGCAATATCATAAGCAATGCAAATATTAAGTTTTGTCAAATTTGGCTCTGCGGTTATTGAAAAATTGCTTCTGACAGATTTCGTGTAATTTCTCTTTTTCTGTTGCCATGGCAACCAGAGTTGTTTTTTTTTTTATAAATTGCAATTCTGTTAGCAATTTTTTAAATGTGACCTCCTAAGGAATATTTCTGCCTAGTTTGGTGGAAATTAGCCTGTTAGTTTAGGAGAAGATATCATTCAACGATGTCGTTGAGATTTGGTGGAAAATCTCCTTTTCTGTTGCCATGGCTACCAGAGCTTTTAAAGGATTTCAATTCTTTTAGCAATTTTTAAAAGGAACCTCATCAGAAATATTTCTGCCAAGTTTGGTTGAAAATGGCCAAGTAGTTTAGGAGATGTTGTTCAAAGAAATTATTGAGAATTAGTCAAATTTCTCCTTTTCTGGTGCCATGGAAACCAGAGTGTTTAGTCAATTTCAATTCTTTTAGCAATTCTTAAAGAGGACCTCCTAAGAAATATTTTTGCCAAGTTCAGTTGAAATTGGCCAGGTAGTTTAGGAGGAGATGTCGTTCAAAGATAGTATTGAGATTCACTCAAATTTCTCCTTTTCTGGTGCCATGGCAACCAGAGTTTTTTATGGATTTCAATTCTTTTAGCAATTCTGAAAGGGGGTCATCTAAGGAACATTCCTGCCAAGTTTGGTTGAAATTGGCCAGGTAGTTTAGGAGGAGATGTCGTTCAATGATAGTATTGAGATTCATTCCAATTTCTCCTTTTCAGTTGCCATGGCAACCAGAGTTTTTTATGGATTTCAATTCTCTTAGCAATTCTGAAAGGGGGTCACCTAATAAACATTCATGCCAAGTTTGGTTGAAATTGGCCCAGTAGTTCAGGGGGAGATGTCGTTCAAAGATAGTATTAAGATTCAGTCAAATTTCTCCTTTTCTGTTGCCATGACAACCAGAGTTTTTTATGGATTTCAATTTTTTTGCAATTCTGAAAGGGGGTCACCTAAGGAACATTCCTGCCAAGTTTGGTTGAAATTGACCCAGTAGTTTAGGAGGAGATGTCATTCAAAGATAGTATTGAGATTCAGTCAAATTTCTCCTTTTCTGTTGCCATGGCATCCAGAGTTTTTCATGGATTTCAATTCTTTTAGCAATTCTGAAAGAGGGTCACCTAAGGAACATTCCTGCCAAGTTTGGTTGAAATTGGCCTAGTAGTTTAGGAGGAGATGTCATTCAAAGATAGTATTGAGATTCAGTCAAATTTCTCCTTTTCTGTTGCCATGGCAACCAGGGTTTTTCGTGGATTTCAATTCTTTTAGCAATTCTGAAAGGGGGTCACCTAAGGAACATTCCTGCCAAGTTTGGTTGAAATTAGCCAAGTAGTTTAGGAGGAGATGTCATTTAAAGAAATTGTTGACGGACGACGGACGACGCACGACGGACGACGGACGACGCACGACGGACGGACGCCGGACAAAAGGTGATCACAATAGCTCACTTGAGCACCATGTGCTCAGGTGAGCTAAAAATATGTGATGCGTTTTTAAAGTCAGTCAGTATACATTTATTTTTTTTCTGCAGGAGCAAATATCTCAAGCAAAAATATTTAATCGCTTACGAGAAATATTGATTTTTGTGCTAAAATTAAACAAATTATTGAGATTTACATGGAATTTTCCATTTCTGTCTCAACTTTAGAGGCATATTTTTCTATTATACTAAGCACAACAATATAGGGATATCGGAATAACAATTGGTTTAATATTTTACCACGAAATTTCCGAAATTTACTCAAATTTCTTCATTAACCCTTTCCCAAACAAGACCTGGTTTTGACGTCCCTAATAGATATGGATTGAGAAAACATTGAGACAAAAGAAGAAACTGCTGATAACCAGCAGTTTCTCCTTTTGCCTAAATATTTTCTGTGCAATATTTTACACAAACAATATCTTTATCAAAACATATTTTGTCGGTTAAAGCAGCTTTCAAATTGGATGACCTAAAATTCTGTCGTTTGGGAAAGGGTTAAACTTGTTTCTTAACATCTGACAGAACAAAAATTCAGAAGGTTTTCGGCCGCACTACTATAGACTGGTTAATCCTCGAGCGTATATAGCAGTACCATCTGTTTCGAAAATCGCATAATAGTGTCAATACTGCATAAACGAATTATAGGGTCGAAATATGTGTTTCTTGAGATTATCCCTGTATTTGGATGCCTGCATGTTTAAAGTGGCCCTGACAGATCAGATTTCACACAAAGCAAAAGTAATAATAGTTTTATCAAAACAAGAGCTGTCACTGTAAGATGACAATGCCCCCGACACCGCTTTGATTTTAAATTATGGCCAATCTATGTTCAAGGTCAAGGTCATCCAGGGGTCAAGGTCACCAAAGTATGTGCCTACAGAAAGGTAATGTACCAAGGAATGTTGTGGTAAAGTATGAAGCGAATATGTTAAGTAATAAGGAAGTTATGGCCAATGTTAAAGTTTTTGGACGGAATGACGGACAGACGGACGGACAGACAGACAGACGGACAAGTCAAATTTATGATGCCTCCCTATCGGGGGCATAAAAAGTATAACAGCCTCCCAGAAACTTTAAATTTTATTTAGCATTGAGTTTCATTATCCCTATATTGTTTTGCTTAGTATACAAATAACAACTAAAAGCATTTCTACGCACTAGAATAACCGTTTTTTGCACCAAGACATACTTTTATAACTAGATGCCGAAGGGCAACATGTCGAGCCCGCTCATTTTGAAGAAAGAAGACCATACCTATGTCTACAGCTGTCATTACAATGGCGTTGTAAAAGTGGGGACAAAATAAGTTGGAATGATGGGGATCATGGTGAGACAGTTTATTGTTCACAAAATATTACATGTCTATGTATTTATAACGAGATACCAGAATGGATTAATTTGAGTATACATATGTGACCCGTCACGCTAAAAGGGACCTTATGCTAAGTCCATAGACCCGTCACGCTAAAAGGGACCTTATGCTAAGTCCATAAAACCAAATTACATTTGACCTCAAAGTTTGACCTTGACCTTTGAGCTTGGAATCTGGTTCTTGCACGCGACACTCCGCCTTACTGAGCTTGACATTTGTGCCAAGTTAAGGAATGGCCCGGACAAGCAAAAATCAACTCATTTTTTACATTTGACCTCAAAGTTTGACCTTGACCTTTCATCTTGGAATCTGGTTCTTGCACGCGACACTCCATCTTACTGAGCTTGACATTTGTGCCAAGTTATTTCTGAATCCCTCCATCCACGGTGAAGTTATGGCCCGGACAAGCAAAAATCATCTCATTTTTGACATTTGACCTCCAAGTTTGACCTTGACCTTTGAGCTTGGAATCTGGTTTTTGCACGCGACACTCCGCCTTACTGAGCTTGACATTTGTGCCAAGTTATTTCTGAATCCCTCCATCCATGGTGAAGTTATGGCCCGGACAAGCAAAAATCATCTCATTTTTGACATTTGACCTCCAAGTTTGACCTTGACCTTTGAGCTTGGAATCTGGTTCTTGCACGCGACACTCTGCCTTACTGAGCTTGACATTTGTGCCAAGTTATTTCTGAATCCCTCCATCCATGGTGAAGTTATGGCCCGGACAAGCAAAAATCATCTCATTTTTGACATTTGACCTCCAAGTTTGACCTTGACCTTTGAGCTTGGAATCTGGTTCTTGCACGCGACACTCTGCCTTACTGAGCTTGACATTTGTGCCAAGTTATTTCTGAATCCCTCCATCCATGGTGAAGTTATGGCCCGGACAAGCAAAAATCTTCTCATTTTTGACATTTGACCTCCAAGTTTGACCTTGACCTTTGAGCTTGGAATCTGGTTCTTGCACGCGACACTCCGCCTTACTGAGCTTGACATTTGTGCCAAGTTATTTCTGAATCCCTCCATCCATGGTGAAGTTATGGCCCGGACAAGCTCCATCCGGACGGACGCACGCACTAACGCACGCACGCACTAACGCACTAACGCACATACACCGAACCGCCATTGTGACAACTATGTCGAGCTCACCGCAAGCGGGCTCGACAAAAATTACCCAAGACTGAAAAGATACGATCCTAGTCAGTCTGTGAGGACTGCACTGACTGACTAGGGGAGATACTTTTCACGCTTCCCAGAAGGTCCCTTTTAGCCAGATGTGTCACAATTATTAGAATAAAACAAAACATTGAATGTGATTGAATTAGTTTTATTTTGAACATAACCCACAACCAATCAAATTTAACAAAATGATGAGACTTTTGGTAAAATACCAATAATGTGGCCATTTTGAGATTCATAAAACATCAGCTTTTTTTGAGCGGCGTTGTTACGTATCAGAACCTATTCGGGCGCTGTCGTCAACATTCGGTGGTGGAAAGTTCCACAGCCGAATGTTTTCGACGTCATGCTAATCTCATTAGGGTATTCTACCTTAAAACAGCATGAATATTCAAATCAATTCCTGGTTTTGGTGTCCCTAATCAAAAATGGTTTGTAAAGGATTTAGACAAATGAAGAAAATGATGTTAATCAGCATTTTTCTGTTTCTTCAAATTCATCCTACTCTTTCCATTCTACTAGCCTTTCATGTGTAGTTCGGGAAAACATTAACAAAAGAAACAAGAGCTGTCCGAAGACAGCGCGCTCGACTTTCTAAGTGCTGGACTTTCAAAGTTGCTAAGTATAAAGGGGGCATAACTCCAAATATAGTGGAGCCAGGGTCATGGGCCCTGATAGTAAGGTAGAGGGTGTGATGGTGAATAAGTATTCCAAGTTTGGGTTGAATCCCTTTGATAGTATGGAAGTTATTGATGTTTGAAAAAACTTTAACCTTTGTTGCAACGCCAACGCCAACGCCGACGCCGACGCCGACGCCAACGCAAACGCCGACGCCCGGGTGACAGTATAAGCTCTCATTTTCTTCGAAAAGTCGAGCTAAAAACCCTTTTATGCAACATAATAATTTATTACGTTTCATATAGTATCTAAATACTTTCGGAAGTCTTTGAGCGCATGTTTTTTTTTAACCCTTTCCCAAACGACAAAATTTTATGATGATCCACTTCAAAAAGTGAAACAAATGACAAAATAGAAGTTATTCAAGATAGAACTTGTGTAAAATATTGCATAGAAAATATTGATTGGTTATCAGCAGTTTCTTCTTTTGTTTCAATGTTTTCCCAAGCCTTTTCCATTAGGGACGTCAAAACCAGGTCTTGTTTGGGAAAGGGTTAAACAGGTTTAGTTGTTATCACCCTGATACAAACCCCCCTGTTTGAAAAAAAAAAAAAACACTACACAAAATAATATAAGAGATGAAAAGATCTAAATGTGCGCATTCGCTAGAAGACTTCCAAATCCTATAAAACTTAGAATCAAAAAGTCTATTTACATTTTCCAAGTCAGATCATTAATTGCATTAACTACATGTATTACCAATAAGTAAAATATCACACAAGGCAAATCACAGAATGCAAATTTATTATAAAGAGCTATAAAAGCATCAAATGTCAAACCAACAAAATTCAGATCTCTTCCAGAAAAAGACCTGCTTTTGAAATAGTGCAGAAAAAACATGGAGAGAAAAGGAGAAAACAAAAGAATATATTAATAACAACAAATTCTACAAATACTTTCTAGTATAGTGCTTATCACCCTGATACCAACTTCAAAAACAACACAAAGTAGTATAAGAGATGACAACCAGTCTAAACTTATGCATACACTAAAATACATCCAAACATATGCTATAAAACTTAGCATGAAAAAGTCTATTAACTCTTTCCCAAACAAGACCTGGTTTTGACGTCCCTGATAGAATAGATTTGGGAAAACATTGAGACAAAAGAAGAAAATGCTGGCATTTTCTCCTTTTGCCTCAATATTTTCTGTGTTATATTATTCACAAATTTTACATTTAGGGACATAATTTTGTCATCTGCAGCAGCTTTCAAATTGGAATATCCTAAAATGTTGTTGTTTGGGAAAGGGTCTATTTACATTTTACAAGTTAGATCATTCTAGTGTTAACAATCATCAATAAATAAATTATCACACAAAGCACATCACATAATGCATTTTTTAAATATCATATCACTTTTCAACAAAAACCTTGTAACTGCAGCTTGTTTTAAGCTGCAGTTACGAGGTTTTCGTTGAAAGTGACGACATACAGCTATAAAATCATCAAATGCCAAACCAACAAAGTTTGGACTTGAATCGCTTCTAAACAAGATTGAAAGCCCAATGGACAATATGTGATAGGTCAACTATAGAGGCGTATTGTGATTTTAACCCATTTCCTAACAAGACCTGGTTTTGACATCCCTAAAAGAAAATGCTTGGGAAAACATTGAAACAAAAGAAGGAACTGCTGATAATCCTTTTGTCTCAATATTTTCTGTGCAATATTTTACACAAATCCTATCTTTACTCACATCCATTTTGTCTTTTGTAGCAGTTTTGGAGTGGTTCACCCTAAGATGTTGTTGTTTGGGAAAGGGTTAACCCATTCCCTAACAATAATGCCCCACAAGATAATGACTTTAGAAAATATTGTCAAAAATGGAGGAATTGTTTTCTACCCAGAAAGACTCCTAAATGTAAAATTTCTTTCTTTCATCAATAACTAGACATCAATATTTTAGATCGGTCCAAATTGGAATGGAATAATTTCAAGTGAATAAAATCTTACATTTTTTGCGTCTCTGGGTAGCAAAAATTCCAGGAAATGCAGAAAATGCTTGTCACAAGAAATTACTTTTTCTCCATGTTTTCCAATGCCTTTATCTTGAGGGGAATCAAAAGGTGTCACATTATTCAAAGAAAATATTGAGGGAAAAGGAGAAAATGCTGTTGAACAGCATTTTCTTCTTTCAGGGTTGCCACGAGTCAGAGAAAATAAAATTCCCTGACAATTCCCTGACATTTCCCTGACAAAATTAGAAAATTCCCTGACATTTTCACCGCTTTAATTTCGCGGTAACTCGCAAAGTCTTGAGACAATTTTCAAAGGTGATGTTGAAATCATTTATTATATGGCACGTACTGCATCTTATTTTTTCAAAATTCCCTGACAATTTCCTGACAAATGCCAATATTTTCAAATTTCCCTGACAGTTCACAAAATTCCCTGACAATTCCCTGACCTTGAAAAAATTTAAATTTCCCTGACTTTTCCCTGACGCGTGGCAACCCTGTCTTTTCCCTCAGTATTTTCAAAAGATTTAAATCAAATACTTGTTACCAAAAGCTAACTGCCAGTAATACCCGGAGAGGAAGTTTAGGCAGTACATCGTCGGTGTAAATGCAAAACCTCGTATGTCGATTGGTGCGATTTTCAAAGTACAAACTTGTGTGCCCTGTGTAGACGATTCTTGCAGGTTTTGAGATATTTTTACTGATCAGTGTTATTGATAGTCCGGCAGCCAAAATGCGATTTTTGGTCGAACCTTGTTTTGCGGTATATAGAAAATGTTTTTGGTGTTTTGAGTAGAAGAGACCTTCTGTATGAGAAATCCGGTTGGTGGCGCATCGCCACCCTTGAGCATTTTGAAATATTCAAGATGGCGTCCAAGATGGCGGACGATTTTGCCGAAAACAAGAAACTGACGTTTTTATTGTCAATATTTGATTTACAATGTAGCTTTTAGGTTCAATTTAACATTTAATGGCCTTTTGTATAGATTTGTGTAAAAAAATCAATTTTTAGTTGATAATTGAAGTTTTACACCCCCCCCCCGCCAAAATGCCCCCCCCCCCCCCCCCCCCCGCCAAATTTCCCGCTCAAACAATTTTCAGCAATTTCTGACCACCCCTTTCAATATGAGCAAACGGCATTTCAACCTTTCCGAAAAGGCAATATTTTGGAGTAGTACAATTTAAAAGCTGCTGCAGACGACAAAATATATGGCAATAAATAACCAGGTGTACAATATAGCTTGTAAAATTGAGGAAAAATGTGAATATGCTGGTTATCAAGTCTCAAGTCTTTACTGTTAGGGACATCAAAACCAGGCATTGTTTGGGAATGCGTTAATTCACAGTCATGACCTCAACTGACCGGTATAGAATAGGTTATTTCACGATTGCAGTTCAATTTGCTGACATAGATTCCAAAATATATAAGTCGCGTAGAACTGTTTATTTGATATTTTCATCTAGATGACATATCGTCGTAGTATTTCTTTCTCAAAGTCAAAATATGATATATTCCATTTATTTATTAAGACACGGACCAGTGCGATTTTACATTGGTAAATAAATGTCGTTGTGCACAGTCAGTCAGTCTTTCAACCAATGGCCCTGCATGTACGGATACAGAAAATAATTGAATGCAGCAGAATTTACGGGGATGGTCTCCATGAGGAACTAGAAAAAATGCTAGAAAATGATACTGACTGTTCAATTATGACCCATTGTAGTTGTATTTCCTGCTACGTTTCACCGAAGACAACACAAAGATCGCGAAAACGTAAAGCTGATAGTTCCATATATCCTGAGATAGGCATATTCTCAGAAACTAAGCGAGTACGTCGATCTTCTACTCTGAACTTTGACTTTCGGCAACACTGTTTATTCTGTTCTGAACCATGTGAAGTAGTCAAAGATCCTAAGAACCCACGACGGTGGAGAAATGCACATTTGTGCTGTCGGTGAAACTGTAAATCTAAAGAATGGCATCATTCAAAAGTGTGCATTATTAATTTATTAGCGATTTGCATGCAGCAGACGCTAGATACCACGTGGACTGCAAAGCTAAATTTATGACACCTAAATATGTGCGTCTTGCTTCGAAAGCTTCTTCGTCTTCGGTATATGATGAAAATGTTGATATAGCATTTGAAACATTGTGTAATGGTATGCAGATCCAAAAGTCAAGGATATGGAACTCGGTAGAGCTTTTCCAGATTTATACATCTGAGGGCGGCGAAAGTCTTACTAGGCGAAGATTATTGGAAGTCCTGAAGGATCGTTTCGGTGAAGAAATTGTTATTTTATCTGGGATTGGAATAGCAAGCTTTGTGCAAGTGATTTATAAATTGAATTGACAAGATTATCTGCCACCACTAAGACAAGCAAAATATGGTTGATTGTTTGATTAAAGCTGTCTTCATAATCATGGTGTACATCAGAGCAGAAAGAGAAAATGACTGGTGTCTGTATTTGACAGCCATTTCACAAATGATTCCATACTTTTTCGCAGCAGGACATGTGCAAGTTACGCACGATACTGTCTGTATTACCTTAGATCAATGGATTCTATGCCCCCCAAATGCTTTGAAAAGTTTGTCAACGGTGAACATGTCATGCGTCACATGCCTGGAGCATGGAATGGGATTTGGAGTGACATGTTCATTGAAACAACATGTATGCGATATGGTCACGGTAAATGGGGAATTATTGGACTTACTTTGAAACCTGACACGTTAAAGATCTGGTCACTGAGTCTTCATAATTGCAGCAAGCTTGAGGGTGACATATCAAACCTTGTATGTGATGATGATAACCACTCTGAACATATCCACAAAGAAGAAATGAAAGTGCCTATTGAGAGCGGCAGAGCCGATAGAAAGTCCCTGCAAACTATGTTGACACAATGCATCCTCTGAATCCAGAAAGTCATCCCAGGGAAATTGTCAATATTGTTTCTGGTCAAATAGCTCCTGACACTGTAAACGTTGACAGGGCCATTGAAATAGGGAATGAGCAAATGAGGGTTTTCGAGGCTGGTTGGCCAGGTTCCTTTTATGACAAAATTAGCCAAAAAGTGAAAACTTTATCCGAAATACGGAAAAGTATCAACATTGGCGAAGCAAAGGTATTTGACACAGAGCTGATATTCTCTAGAGTGGTCGGTCTACAGGCAAGTTCTCGTGGTGTAAATTTGAAAGAATTGCTAGCTTATGAGTTATCTCCTATACCAACATCCATGTTTTCGGAAAACGGCTCTATGAGAATAGCAAAGTCGAAATCAGCTTTGAAGCAGCTATTGAAAGTTGATGTTGTAGTTGTGGCTGGAAAAAGAAGGATATCACATGATCTTTAGTGCCGACAATGCTACCTCAAAACGTTTTTGTTGCCCCAGAAAACGTTTTGAAACTAATTAGATGCTCATGTGAATCACAGACTCCATGTAGCACGTTACGATGACGTTGCAATGCATCGCGGCTCTATTGCACCGTATTTTGCTATTGTCAAGGATCTGACGCTGGCTGTAACGAACAAAAAATTGAATAAGCAACTTGGAAATGCTTGAAATATTACCAAATGACTGTAAATTGGTTTGAATTGCACCAAAGTTGTATTTTGAAAAATTGATACATGATTATATTTTAGTTTAAACAATTGGCGTTTTCAGTTTCTAGTATTTGAGAAGGAATCTTTGTACAAATTACTGTTATTTTGTTATAAAATGATCAACGTTTGTCTTTGATAATTCGATGTAAATTACATTTTGTTTAAACCGGTTTACGGTACTTTCCGTGCTTTGATTTTGAAACATAAGGTTTTTTTGTGTAAATAAAGCATAAATTGTATTGTCTTACATATGTTTTTTTGACAAAAACTGTGTTTAGTTTGCTAAGCATGTGTGAAAGTTGTGAAAGTATTGACATCAGTTGAAAAATACTATATTTGCTTAAGTGTGCATGCGTTTGTGCGTTCTTTTTTGGCGAAAATGACATTTTTGTGCAATGGAAACATGATTTGATTGTTAAAAATATTTTGTTCAAGGCAGTAAATATTATTTTTGTGTATTTGCAAGTGAAATAATGTTTAAAAGTGTCAATATCACATAGTTAAGGAATACGACCCATCATTAGCTTTAAATGATTCGTGTAATGTCGGCTGTTTCCGCAACAACGGAAATAATCGAGCATGATCGGATTTACGGAGATTTTTCAAAACATTTTTTGTAAAAACGCTTCTACAATAGATTTGAATTTGTACGTACAGTTTCTACAACGAATCCCAGCAGATGAATTTATAAAAACGTCAAATGAAACAACAAAAGACGAAAAAGTCAAAATATTTTGGCAGTTAGAATGACATCCCTTTGCTTGCAGCGTACCCAGTGATCTCCCCTGAATCAGAATTACGTATCTCTGACGTAATATGTCACTTTTTGGAGGTTGATTCGCACCATAAATATTTCGTTCCAAAACTGGTCACTTTGTTTACCGTAATTTGGGCTTTTTCTTCAGGAAAAGGTAAGCTTGACCTTTGCCATTTCTTTCTGTTTAACCCTTTCCCAAAAAACTAGACTCAAGATAAGATCAACTGATGCTTTCTCTACGCTAGGTTTGCATGAAGAAACCAATGAGAGAAAAGAAGCAAATACTGATACAACCAGTTGTATTCACTTTCTCTGTAGAATTTATAATTGATTTTATAGCTTTGTGTTTCTGTCTCGTATTTTGCATCTCTTTAGCTACTAATAAGGCAGCAAACATGATTCAAACATGACATTAGAAAACTGATATTCAAAAGTTGCTTGTTCACCTAACCCTTTCCCAAACAAGACCTAGTTTTGGCAGAGACCTATCTTTCTACAACAGGCCTGGCTTTATTTTTTAAAAATGTTTCTTGTGATGATAATACCGTCCTCAACTCACACTCAGACACACAAACTTCTGGGGAATTTTAACACATTTTCGACATAGGCATGCTTGGCTAACGATTTACATGCAGATATTATATACTTGTAACATTTTTGTTTCTACCATTGTTAAAGTATTGAAACTTTGCACACATGCTTGTGGTCTGACATGTATATATTCCTTATTAAGGATAAAGACTGGGTAAAGATTCATTACCCTTGCAAAATTCTATTTGAGTAGACTTTTTATTCTTTTCATCCTATAAAATTTCACAATCCAACACTTTTTCGTTGAGCTATCATTTTCACTGACAACTCTTGTTTAATAAACATTTTTGTTTATATATGAGTTTTTTAATAGTAACATTTACTATTATATAAATATTCCAATACAAACAATACAAAACTGTAAAATTCGTATGGAAGAATTTATTATTCAAGTATAGTGAACATAGAGTGCGATTTTCCTGAAAAAATTGGGCGGTGGTAAAAAAGGGGGTTGTATTAGTCAAAGTGATTTTTTTGAATTTGTGTACGGCGAAACTGTTTAATTTTTACTTTTTTTGAAAGAATATACACATAGGAAAATTATGATCTTCCTTTTGTGCCATGCATTTTGATATATCATTGGAATTTATGTTATTTAAAATTGACTATTGTTTCAAATTCGTCCGAAAAGCCTGTCGAAAGTATGGTAGCCATGTATTACAAAAGCAAAAACAAATATTTTGTTGCTGGTTTTTATTTATTTGCTTTTTAGTCCATTGTTGGGGATCATATAAGCTATTGATTAGATGCAAACACTTGTGTTTATTGCTTTTAATCATGCAGTTTTTGTGTTTAAAAGCTCACTTGGGGTGTTTGGCATTTCATGACTTTGTATGACCCTGATGCAAAATATAAAATTATCAAAATTTCAATAACGAAACGACCAAAGTTGATAAGAAATGGCCATTAGATGCGGGATACCATACTGATTTTAAATATATATAGTTACTCATGTATCTTTATTATTCTATTGATGGGTCGTATACCTTAAATCTCAAAATAGCTATTTACCCAATATTGGCAGCCATCTTGGACGCCATCTTGAATATCTCAAAATGCTCAAGGGTGGCGAGGCGCCACCAAGCGGATTTTTTTAAAGTAAGGCATTACCTACGAAAATCAGTCAAAACATTTTCTATATACCGCAAATCACGGTTCGAGCCCTCGGCTGCCGGACTATGACACATTATTTGTGAACAAAATGTCCAGATTTCAAATAAGACATTTCAGTTTGGGAAAAGTTACTACACTTTTTTCCCTCCCCTATAAAATTTTCCAAAACTGAGATACGAGGTTTTGCATTTACAACGACGATATATAGAAAGAAATAAATCCTTTTAAATATAGACTGGTTTTTCGTCTTTTTTCTTTGTTCCTGAGCTCCCAAACATATATCCCAAAGCACCAAGGGCTACTGCTCCAACCGCTGCCCAAGTAAAAAATTTCTCTGCCTATAAAAGAAAAATAATCAATTAACCCATTACAAGACTGCAAAATTTTAAACTGGTCCAAATTCAAACATGTTGCAGACAACAATTTCAAGCCAATTTTTGGAGCATTTTTGTCTTTGGTATAGAACACATTTTGGAAGATGAAGAAATTGCTTGTGATACATTAGATAAGTAGTCTACCTAAAATGGGATTCATGCGACGTCTGAATTATTCAGGCAACATCAAAAACATTTGCCGGTGGAAAGTTATACTGCTGAATGTTTATGACCGTGTCCGAATAGTTTCGGATAGGTAACGACACTGTTAAAAAAAATCTGATGTTTTATGAATCTCAAAATGGCCAAATTACTGGTATTCTACCTCTTCTACCACAGAAAATTGTTGATTATACACTTTACAGAATTAATGATTTGATTGGTAAATCAACAAGAGCTCTCAATGGACAGCAAAATACCGGATAGTGAACAAATTCTGAGCTCGAAAAGCCTAAAAAAATCACTAAATTTTACATCAGAGTATTTGTAAATTCTCACCTGTTCACTCTTCTCTACCCCATATCTACAAAAACTTGCAAAATGTTCACAATTTTGCAACAACACATTGAACTCAACCTCTCTGTTTATTGGTAAATTTATATTTACAGTAAATTGTCGCTTGTCAACGAAAATCTCGTAAATGCGGTTTGTTTTAAGTTGCAGTTACAAAGTTTTTGTTGAAATTGAAAAGCAACGTGATTTAAGATATTCAAATTCTCACCTGTTCACTTTTTTCTACCCCATATCTACAAAAACTTGCAAAATGTTCACAATTTTTCAACAACACATTGTACCCAACCTCTCCTATCATCGATAAGGCTTGTTCAACAATCTCCTCTCTACTCTTGGGACTGAAAAATATTATCACCTTTGGTTTAACCTTTCCCAAATGGCAAAGAATTGGCGTGATCCATTTTCCAATTACTCCAGACAAAAACGCATGTAGTAATATAGATGAGATTGGTGTACAACACACCCCAGAAAATATTGAGACAAAAGGAGAAAATGCTAATCATCAGCACTTTCTTCTTTTGTCTCAATGTTTTTCCAAGACTTTTCATAGTCACCTTTCACTTTTCTCTACCTCATATCAACAAAAACTTGCAAAATGTTCACAATGTTTCATCAACACATTGTACCCTTGACATCCTTGAGAAATAAGGTTTGGGGAAGTATTGAGGCAAAAGAAGAAAATGCTGATAATCAGCATTTTCTCCTGTTGCCTCAGTATTTTCTGCGCCATATTCTAGACAAATCTAATCTTTTTCAATATCCATTTTGTACTCTGCAGCAGCTTCCAAATTATACCACCATTAATTTTGTTGTTGGGAAAGTGTTCAAGGGGCCCATGCTAGGTTTCATAAAGGATCAGAACAGCATGGGGACTCAGTTTTGCATTATTGTGTGGTGCATTGCATTATCTAGAGCCAAAAATAAAGGAACTTTAGCCCTGATAACAAATTTTGCACAATTTATAAGGGTCAATGTTTCCCATAAATTTTAAGTACCGGTACTATAAACAGTGATTCATTTTGGGGTCAGCCCTCGAACATAGTCCGTAAAAAATCATTATGTCCGAAACCAAGTTGACTTCATCATACATTTTGTCAGAGTTCAATTCTATAGTCGCACCATATTTTCCTACTCTAAAACGTTTGTTGATTGGTCAGAACATCCTCGCTAGACTGGTTACTAATTTTTTACACATAAAAAGGATTACAATGAAGTGAAAAATTGTCTGTTCGAAACACAGTCACGCACTTTATTTGTTACTTTCTTTGAAACGTGTATTTCAGGGGTGTAAAATTATTTTTTCTTCCAATCGTCCTGTAGGACAAGTACTAAATATAATAACAGGTCAATCAATTATACACGGATTTGATCTTGAAGGACAAAATGAACATCATTTGAAATTTCCTCGACCAGAAATAATCTAGCTATGCAGGTTGATCACTCCATATGATATTTCTTGAAAATAATTTTACCTCCGACAACCTAAAATGGGTCCATTTAATATCTGATTGAACAAGAAAATGCAGTGGGCAAACCAGAATAGTTGTTGTATAACTACGCTCAAATTCAAAAAACCAAAATATTCATAAGTTTTTTTAGTATAATGGGGCCCAGCAGGACAACCAGAAAATTCTTACCTAAGTTTTCTATCTTTGCTGTTATTTTTCTTTGCCATGGATTGGTCGCATACATCATGAAATGGGTCACTTCTTACAAAAGCCTTGTTGAAATGTCTTCCACATATTGTGAAAACAGATCCAGAATTTATGTTTAACCCATCATCCTCGTCCCCAGCCAAATGAACTACATTTCCATCACCTAGATGAAGAAAGAAAAAAATATTTAACGATGCATTCTCACCCACTTTGAGGGCTAATTTTCTTTGGGCGTATGTAACCCATTACCAAACAACAAAATTTTAGCCAAGTCCAAACTCATAGGTATTGCAGACGACAATTTCCATTGTACAAAATTTAACATTTTTTGGTCTTTCTTGGTAGAAAATATTGTGGGAAATGAAGAAATTGCTTGTCACAAGCAATTTCTTCATTTTCCACAATGTTTTCCAAAGCCTTTATTTTGTGGGGCGTCAAAAAAGTGTCTATGTGTGGGAAAGAGTTAAATCAGTGTCTGATCTAGGACGCGCGATTGCGAGAATCCCCGGCATTTCTGAAAGATCACGCATGGTTTTTTATCAAGCGCGGGATGGTCGCGCAAAAAAATTCAAAAAGGCATATCAACAAATCTAGTCTTTTACAGCAAGTCACGTCTAACTGTTTACCATTTTCTTCTAGCGGTATAATAAGAGTGACTTCCCTTATTGTTTTTACTATGGTTGAGTTCGATCGCAACTAAGACTGTGTGTTTGTAACTATAGTTATACCTGCTAATAGCCTATCGTATTCCCACTCTAGTAGCAGTCGAAGTTAACCGATGATTTTACGAATCTCTTTTAAACGAACATTTGATTACATTCATTTATATTTTCATTGTGCTAGAAAAATATTGTCAATAAAAATATTCACTTTTGAAAAATAAATAAAGTTTTTTTTTTCGAAGTGAATTAGATAGATCTACTTATAATGAAAACTTTAAAAATCGTTTTCGTTAACAGAAAATTCTAATTTTACCTTTGTTGACATAGACAGTAATGATCGAATCGTCTGCATTTTCTTGGACATATTCCATGGATCAGACAGGGAAAACGGCGTTTTATTACTGAATGGATGACGAAAATATGTTGACCAACGTAAGTGAAACTGAGACGGCGCTAGTCAATTGTTTTGTTGTTTGGTCAAGCAAACTTTAAATCCCCCATAGTAATTTCAGATCACGCATAATTTCAAAACTAATGCGGGAATTTCCCCCATGTTTTTCAAATCCTGGATCAGACACTGGTTAAATATATTTTTCCTGCAACAAGCAAAGTGAATCTTCATCAGTTTTTTTAATCCAGCATGTCTGTGGACAAGATTTTTTTGTTTAATTTCCACAATCCTGCTGAAAGAAACAATGATCAAAAGAAAAAAGTGCAGATACATAGATCTGTGCTTTCTCCTTTTGCCTCATCATCTTGGGTGTTTGGGGTGTTTGGGGGGGGGGGGGGCGTGGGGGGGGGGGGGGTTCAAACAAAGCCCCTAATGTATTATTTCATTTCATGCAGAAATTCAAAGTGGAGTAATACATGTACTTGTAAAACAAACCACCCTTTTGTAAAAACGAACCCCTCAGAGAAATACTGGATCCGCCACTGCATGACCCCTTAATTTGCTGACCTGGGGGACACAATGACCCCCTCTTGGAAAAAAGTCATGGGAAAACTACGTAATGGGTTAAATTTTCCATACCAACATAGATGCCCCAATGAGAGTAAGGTCCCCTTGGAAACTCAACCATATCTCCCTCTTCTAGCTCCCTCAAAACTGTCTCATTGTGGCTTCGAACTAGGCTCTTGGAGGACATTGTCAGAACACTTTGTCAATCTGAAATAATTCAAATAGGTTGTTGTTGTTTAATGACCTAGATTATGCAGCTAGTGAAATGAATACCCGGATAAAAATTCATTACCCGGAGTTACACGACGATTAATTTTCTTTTAACTTTTTATTAATCAATTCAAACTGGACAGCCATTGCCTGGTCTGGAAAGAGGATTCGAAATTAATACAATAAATCTTCAATTTTCTTAAATTCAAATTTGAGAAATGAACGTTGAATTTGTCAAATATTTTCAATGTTGTTATCCTTATTGTTTAAGCTTCAATTTGACATATAACACAGGGTGTCCACCGACTTTCAAATCTGGGGGTACAAACCATACTTTTACAGCATGCTTGCACCCCTGGCCTTCCATAAGAGACATAGAAGGCTGTTTGCAAAAACTGGGGGTACAAAATTGATTAAGGGGGTGAAAAACCCCCATTTGGTGACAGTCGCCAAAACAGGGCAGTCTACGATACATTTTCTGGCTTTTCCAGTGGCGGATCCAGAGGGGGTTCGGGGGTTCAAACGAACCCCCCCTCTGAAGCCTAATTCTTTCATTTTCATGCAGAAATTCAGTCAAAATTGTATATTAATAGGAAAACGAACCCCCCTAATTGTAAATTCGAACCCCCTTTCAGAAATCCTGGATCCGCCACTGTTTTCACACTATATTTCATACGTTCTGACAAGCAGAATCGAGAGGGATTAAAATAAGTTGAAAAAACTTGCTTCCCAATCGATGTAAAATAAATACGTTCAAAGGAACGTCTGAAGATATTGACTAGCTAATGGGAGAGGGGTAGCATGCAATACAATAGAAAACCAAAGCATCGTTGTTTTGATGCCATGTCACCAAATCAGGTCAAATATCTTGGATATCCGAACTGTGTGAAACGTCCGGATACTACTCCATTACCATTGACGAAATTTAACCATCAATGAACAGAATCTACTGTTGTGTTATTAAACAAAAAAGCAAATTAGTATAATAAATCAACCTGTTCTGCCGAAACGAGCACCTCACTAAACAGAAACTTACACGAAAGAGATGTCAGACGGAAATTCCAAAATTACGTCATCTTGTTCAATGCGCGGATACAATGTGCCATCCATAGAAAATGAGTCATGGAAGAACATCAAAGCTCATATTATCTATGGTTTCTTCTGTATCAACTTTGATTTTAATGACAGCAATTTAAATGAAAAAATCCTGCTATCGATTAATTACACCTTTATCATGGCTTTATCTGTGTAACATAATTTGTTTTATACATTGGCAAATGATGCCGTATTTTAAACAGAAAAGAAAATGGCAGCCTCCATGCAACACTTTTCTCTGCAAGATTGTAAAGGTAAAAAAAACATTTTTCTGGCTGTATTTGTACTTCAAAATGATGGGATTACTAGCAGAAATATGTCTTTTGAGTAAAAGATTGAATTTGTCGAATTAAAAAAATGAAATACCAAAATTAAGACCCATAAAGTTATTTGATAATAAATAACCCAAAGGTTTTGTGAGGCTCGGTAAACCGGTTCCTGGTAAAGGAAGATTAATTAAGGTAGTTTTGAACTCTGTCACAAACAAACACCAGTTACTAGGGGGGACTAAGCTTCTGAGAACCTAAATGGCGACGGAAATATCTCGCATGGATGGAGTAACATTTTCGTTACTCCAGATTTAACCAAGGAGGAAAGAGAGAAAAATAGACTACTGCGAATGGAACTTTCAAAGAGAAAAAAGGATGAGAAAAATGACAACTTGGTGATCTACCGTAGCAAAATAGTGGATAAAAAGGATATCCCAGATGTTAGCGCGGGAAAGGACAAGAGGCCGGGAAACGGAGTGTATTCCCAGCCAGTCCGATCAACGTAAAATCAACCAATTTAACTCATGTAAATAGTGTTAACTGTGTTCCGGTTAAAGTTAAAGGTTTTAAAGTTAATAGTTCCGTTGACTTTTCAAACAATAACTGTTCTAAAACTTGTACGTCTAGTCATCAAGAATCTAGTTCGCAAATTTCTAGTCAAAATAAACCCATCTTTAGTGGAAAGGATCTCACAGCAAACAGTGAAAATCGTGAGTATCTGAATGAACATGAAAATTTAAATGAAAGTGTCGGCAATAGAGAAACTTTACCAGAAAACTCTAAACAGTGTTCGAGCACAACGGAAATTACGTCAGATAAGGTAAAGTGTTTTTATACAAATGCTGATCAGCTAAGAAACAAAATTGATGAACTGAAAATGCAGATATTCTTAGAAAAGCCAGACTTTATTTTCGTTACAGAAGTATTGCCTAAAGCTAACAATGATGTAAATTGTTCATCTACATTGTATCAAATTGATGGCTACACTACTTTCCCAAGTAAAGATGGTAATAGAGGTGTAATAATATATGCCAGATCAGACTTCAATGTTTCACCCCACCTATTTTTAAACGATATCTATAGTGATGCTTCTTGGTGCGAATGGGTTATTAACGGTGAAAAAATACTATTAGGAGCCATTTACAGGAGTCCCTCAGCAAATGATTGTGTTACTATTAATAGACTTTTAAGTCAAGCAGCTAGCCTTAGTCAGAACTTGTTAATAACAGGTGATTTTAATATGAAGGACATAAATTGGAGTAACTACACAACAGTGCATAACGAAAATCACTATGAATATGGCTTTTTAGAATGTGTGAAAGACAATTTCTTGTTTCAACATATATCAGACTTTACTAGAATAAGAGAAAACCAAACCCCACATATATTAGACTTGGTTTTAACTAAGGATGAAAACGACATTGAAAACATTACTATTCTACCATCCCTAGGAGTAAGTGACCATGTTCTTATACAATTTGACTATTTGTGCTCATTCAGTGAACATTGTACAGGGCAACCAAAAGTAAAATATAGCAGTTGCGACTTTGCAGCTTTTTCTGCAGAATGGGAAAATGAGAACTGGGAGGAAAGGTTCGAAGGCTTGGATATTGACAATATGTGGAATTGCTTTTTCACAAAATACCACGAAAGTGTCGAAAAACATGTACCTAAATATACCCCCAAAAAAGGATGTAAACCCAAACCGCAATGGATGACCGCAAATTCCCTGAGTAGCATCAAGGAAAAAAGGCATGCATGGTCTCGATATAAGGCAACAAAGAGAAGATGTGACTGCGAAAGATACAAAAGAGTAAGAAATCGGACTAACGAAGTAATACGATCAACAAAACGAAATTTTGAGAGAAACATTGCTAGAAAAGCCAAAACGGAAAGTAAACAATTTTGGAGATATGTGCGAAGCAAGATTAAATCTCAGAGTTCAGTGACAAATCTCAAAAGAAGTGACAATTCAATGACTAATACTGATCAGGATAAGGCAGAAACTCTAAATGACTTTTTTGCAAGTGTTTTTACACGTGAAAATCAGGAGGAAATTCCAGATATTGAAGATAAACAGTTTGATAAACCTTTAGACAATATCATTATCAGTGCAACTTCAGTTGAAAAAGTTTTGAAAGGTTTAAACCCAGGGAAATCTATGGGGCCAGATGAAATTAGTCCACTTTTATTAAAAACTATGTCAAGAGTTTTCTCTGTGCCTCTGGCTTTCATCTTTCAAGAATCGGTGAAATCTGGAACATTGCCAAAAGTTTGGAAAGACGCTCGTGTAACACCTTTGTTTAAAAAAGGACAGAAGTGCGATCCAGGAAATTATCGCCCGGTAAGCCTCACGTCAGTTGTGTGTAAGTGTCTAGAAACAATTATCAGGGCCCAGATACTCGAACATTTGGTCAGAAACAAGCATATCTCTGAAGCTCAGTTTGGTTGCCGTTCAGGACGTTCTTGCGTGCTGCAGCTGATTGATGTCATGGAAGACTGGTCTAAATACATAGAAGATGACGAGAGTTGGGACACTATCTACCTCGATTTTGCTAAGGCATTCGACAGTGTTGCGCATGAACGCTTATTACGCAAAGTTTCAGCCTTTGGCATTAAGGGCTCCGTTTTATCATGGATTCGTGACTTTTTAACCGGCCGTAGACAATATGTTTCGGTAAAGGGAGAGTCTTCTTCGTGGAAAGATGTTTTAAGCGGTGTGCCTCAGGGCAGCGTTTTGGGACCCATCTTGTTTATTTTATACATTAATGATCTCCCGGAAGTTGTTAGCAGTATTGTGAAAATTTTCGCGGACGACACTAAACTTTACAACATAGACAGTAATTCAGACGTTATACAACAAGATTTGGATGCTTTATATACCTGGTCACAAATATGGCAGCTTAGATTTAACGTAAATAAATGTAAGACTGTTCATTATGGAAAAAACAATGAATGCTACCAGTATACAATGAACTTTGAAGACATAGATTCGGCTACGGAAGAGAAGGATTTGGGTGTCATGTTTCAACAGGACTTGAAGTTTAATAATCATATAGCTGAAAAAGTTAATAAAGCCAACAGTACTTTGTCTCTAATAGTAAGAACTTTTGACTACATTGAAAAAGATTCATTTATTCTCCTGTACAAAGCTTTGATCAGACCATATGTTGAATACGGGAACACAGTTTGGCATCCATTCTTGCGGAAAGATATCGAAACTATTGAGAAAGTTCAGAAACGTGCGACAAAGATTGTGCCGGAACTGAAGGCGTTGTCATACAATGAGAGACTGAAAGAGCTTAAGTTACCAAGTCTGGCCCATAGAAGAAGAAGAGGTGATATGATCCAAACATTTAAAATCATACATGGGATAGAGGATATACCGAGTGAAAGATTTTTCAAGATAAGTAAAGGTTCATCGACTCGTGGCCATTCTTTGAAATTGGAAAAACCCCGTTGTAAAACAACAGTGCGACAGCAGCATTTTTCGCAGCGAATAATAAACGACTGGAACTCTTTGCCGGAACACGTTGTTACTGCTAAGGATGTAAACCAGTTCAAATCAAGAATTGACAGACATTGGAACAATGAAGCTATATACGATTATTGACCAGTAATATGTCTATATGGCATATTCCTACCAGTGTAACAAATATTAAAGATGCAAACCTGTACATAAAAACGACAAGCAAACGAGTTAAGAAAGTACTAAGACAAAGTGACAGAAAAATTCTTCAAGAAGTGGGCTTAAAAAGGAGAAATCTCCTTCCCTCAGAGCCCAAAAACCATCGTCAAGGTATCGTCAAGGTCAAGGTACAATAACACTAGAGGACACATATTTCATGTATTTAGGATAGAAAAGCAACAAGTGAACAAAACTCATAGATTGAACTCGTTCCCAATAAGGTGCATAAATGACTGGAATGATTTGCCGGAAGAGATTGTGTGTAAAGAAAGTGTTGATGGTTTTAAAATCGCGTTAGACAACTTCTATATACTAATTTACAATGTTAAAACCGGAAACGGAAGACATCACATGTTAATTGAAGAAGAATGGTGGAGCTAATAAGCCATCTATGGCTTTTAGTGCTTCGACGGAACACAGTAAACAGTAAACAGTAATAATCCCTTTGATGATTGATCTCTCCTTTTAAAACTTTTTCTTGCAAATTCATTTAGGATGGACCGTCCTAAAGTCAAACTTGGGCTTGATGTCAATAGACCCTTTCACACTAACATTTTCTATCATGAAGCCCTTTAGCGCATATTAGTGCGTAGACTAATCCGAGTCTTCTCTGATGTAAAAACGCTCTTTGATATTTTGATTTTTCGCTATTTACATCAGAGAGCGTTGCTCTTTGAAAACAGCGGAAAGTTCGGTAACGTTACAAGTAACTTGAAGCTTTGTTTTTGTGTATCATATCGAATCACTCGGTAAAACACTGTTGGGTATAGATCAATAAATCATTTTTAGCTCCACTGGCCTTTCAGGCCAGCGGGCTATTGTCATGGCGGTGTGTCCGTCGTGCGTGCGTCCGTCCGTCCGTGCGTGCGTGCGTCCGTAAACTTTTTCTTTAAAAATCTTCTTCTCAAAAACTACTGGATGGATTTCAACCAAACTTCACAGGAATGATCCTTGGGTGACCCTCTCTCAGATTCCTTCAAAGAATATGGATTGAATTAGAATAACCTGAGTTATCTGCCCTTGAATGTCAAAAATAGCAGGTTTTGACTTTAGTTTTCTTCTAAAATCTACAAATACTGAACAATCAAGACAAAACTTTGACAGAATGATG
Organism: Fragum sueziense; assembly: GCA_963680895.1. Taxonomy (NCBI): domain Eukaryota; kingdom Metazoa; phylum Mollusca; class Bivalvia; order Cardiida; family Cardiidae; genus Fragum; species Fragum sueziense. The sequence continues at coordinate 34,395,178 of OY804605.1, forward strand.
CTGACTACAAGATCTTGCCTTGGTAAAATTTTCAGCTTGATCTGAATTTTACATCATGAGTTATGTGCCCTTGAAATTGACAGAATTGCCATTTTTGGCTGTATTTTGACTTTGTTTTCACTCTAGCAACTACAAATATTGACTAAACAAAACAAAACTTTGACAGAATGATGCTGACTATAAGATCTTGCCTTGGTACAATTTTCAGCTTGATCTGAATTTTATAGCATGAGTTATGTGCCCTTGAAATTGCCAAAAATTGCCATTTTCGGCTCTATTTTGCTGGTTTTGACTTTATTTTTACTCAAGAATCTACAAATATTGACCAATCAAGACAAAACTTTGACAGAATATATATAAGCATTATATGCTGCCTGGGTGTAATTTTCAGCTAGATCGGAATCTTACATCATCATGAGTTATGTGCCCTTGAATTTGACAAAATTGCTATTTTCGACTTTGTTTCCACTCTAACAACCACAGATGTTAACCAATCAAGATGATACTTGGAAAGAATTTTGTTGACAACAAGATCTTGCTTATGTGTAATTTTCCACATGATCACACTGTTACAATCTGAGTTATGTGCCCTTGAAATTGACAAAATTTCAGTTTTCGACACTTTTTCCACTATTGAAGCCACAAATATTGACTAATATAAACAAAATTTGAACAGAATGATAGTGACCAGAAGATCTTGCACAGTTTAATTTTCGATTTGATTTTAAATATACATACTGAAATATGTGTCCTTGAATTTGGCAAAATCACAGTTTTCAATTTTATTATTGCTTTAACATCCCTAAAATATAAGTCAATCATTTACTTTCTTTTTGCATTGACCACATGATTGCTGCTTTTGACTTCGTTTTTGCTGTAAGACCCACAAGTATTCAAAAATCTAGTCAAAACTTGGATTGAATATTAAAAGAAATTCAGGTCTGTGGAGCGACTCAAGACCTTCAGGTCTTTATAGTTT